>CAMAOD020000240.1:0-138887 GCA_945859595.2 Megachile willughbiella
GTAATAACTCTTATGTTTGTCCTTATTCCTGTTTTTATCATCCTATTAACTCTTACTTTTATCCTTATTACTATTATTAATATCGTTATAACTATTATTTTCGGCCATATTCCTATTCTTATTATGTAATAACTCTTATTTTCGTCCTTATTTCTATTATTATTATCGTAATAACTCTTATTTTTGTCCTTATTCCTATTTTGTCATCGTATTAACGCTTACTATTATCCTTATTACTATTATAATTATCGTACTAACTCTTATGTTTGTCCTTTTTCCTATTTTATCATCCTATTAACTCTTACTTATCCTTATTACTATTATTATTATCGTTATAACTATTATTTTCGGCCATATTCCTATTCTTATTATGTAATAACTCTTATTTTTGTCCTTATTCCTATTTTATCATCGTATTAACTCCTACTTTTATCCTCATTACTATTATTATTATCGTAATAACTCTTATTTTTATCCTTATTTCTATTATTATTATCGTTATAAACTATTATTCTCGGCCATATTCCTATTCTTTTTGTGTAATAACTCTTATTTTTATCCTTACTTCTATTATTATTATCGTAATAACTCCTATTTTTATCCTTATTACTATTATTATTATCGTAATAACTCTTATGTTTGTCCTTATTCCTATTTTATCATCCTATTAACTCTTACTTTTATCCTTATTACTATTATTATTATCGTTATAACTATTATTTTCTGCCATATTCCTATTCTTATTATGTAATAACTCTTATTTTCGTCCTTATTTCTATTATTATTATCGTAATAACTCTTATTTTTGTCCTTATTCCTATTTTGTCATCGTATTAAACGCTTACTTTTATCCTTATTACTATTATTATTATCGTAATAACTCTTATGTTTGTCCTTATTCCTATTTTATCATCCTATTAACTCTTACTTTTATCCTTATTACTATTATTATTATCGTTTATAACCATTATTTTGGGCCATATTCCTATTCTTATTATGTAATAACTCTTATTTTTGTCCTTATTCCTATTTTATCATCGTATTAACTCCTACTTTTATCCTCATTACTATTATTATTATCGTAATAACTCTTATTTTTATCCTTATTTCTACTATTATTATCGTTATAACTATTATTTTCGGCCATATTCCTATTCTTTTTATGTAATAACTCTTATTTTTATCCTTACTTCTATTATTAATTATCGTAATAACTCCTATTTTTATCCTTATTACTATTATTATTATCGTAATAACTCTTATTTTTGTCCTTATTCCTATTTTGTCATCGTATTAACGCTTACTTTTATCCTTATTACTATTATTATTATCGTAATAACTCTTATGTTTGTCCTTATTCCTATTTTATCATCCTATTACCTCTTACTTTTATCCTTATTACTATTATTATTATCGTTATAACTATTAGTTTCGGCCATATTCCTATTTTGTCATCGTATTAACGCTTACTTTTATCCTTATTACTATTATTATTATCGTAATAACTCTTATGTTTGTCCTTATTCCTATTTTATCATCCTATTAACTCTTACTTTTATCCTTATTACTATTATTATTATCGTTATAACTATTATTTTCGGCCATATTCCTATTCTTATTATGTAATAACTCTTATTTTTGTCCTTATTCCTATTTTATCATCCTATTAACTCTTACTTTTATCCTTATTACTATGATTATTATCGTTATAACTATTATTTTTCAGCCATATTCCTATCCTTATTATGTAATAACTCCTATTTTTTATCCTTATTACTATTATTATTATCGTAATAAGTCTTATGTTTGTCCTTATTCCTATTTTATCATCCTATTAACTCTTACTTTTATCCTTATTACTATTATTAATATCGTTATAACTATTATTTTCGGCCATATTCCTATTCTTATTATGTAATAACTCTTATTTTCGTCCTTATTTCTATTATTATTATCGTAATAACTCTTATTTTTGTCCTTATTCCTATTTTGTCATCGTATTAAACGCTTACTTTTATCCTTATTACTACTATTATTATCGTAATAACTCTTATGTTTGTCCTTATTCCTATTTTATCATCCTATTAACTCTTACTTTTATCCTTATTACTATTATTATTATCGTTATAACTATTATTTTCGGCCACATTCCTATTCTTATTATGTAATAACTCTTATTTTGTCCTTATTCCTATTTTATCATCGTATTAACTCCTACTTTTATCCTCATTACTATTATTATTATCGTAATAACTCTTATTTTTATCCTTATTTCTATTATTATTTTCGTTATAACTATTATTTTCGGCCATATTCCTATTCTTTTTATGTAATAACTCCTATTTTTATCCTTATTTCTATTATTATTATCGTAATAACTCCTATTTTTATCCTTATTACTATTATTATTATCGTAATAACTCTTATGTTTGTCCTTATTCCTATTTTATCATCCTATTAACTCTTACTTTTATCCTTATTACTATTATTATTATCGTTATAACTATTATTTTCGGCCATATTCCTATTCTTATTATGTAATAACTCTTATTTTTGTCCTTATTCCTATTTTATCATCGTATTAACTCCTACTTTTATCCTCATTACTATTATTATTATCGTAATAACTCTTATTTTTATCCTTATTTCTATTATTATTATCGTTATAACTATTATTTTCGGCCATATTCCTATTCTTATTATGTAATAACTCTTATTTTTATCCTTATTTCTATTATTATTATCGTAATAACTCCTATTTTTATCCTTATTGCTATTATTATTATCGTAATAACTCTTATGTTTGTCCTTATTCCTGTTTTATCATCCTATTAACTCTTACTTTTATCCTTATTACTATTATTAATATCGTTATAACTATTATTTTCGGCCATATTCCTATTCTTATTATGTAATAACTCTTATTTTCGTCCTTATTTCTATTATTATTATCGTAATAACTCTTATTTTTGTCCTTATTCCTATTTTGTCATCGTATTAACGCTTACTATTATCCTTATTACTATTATAATTATCGTAATAACTCTTATGTTTGTCCTTTTTCCTATTTTATCATCCTATTAACTCTTACTTTTATCCTTATTACTATTATTATTATCGTTATAACTATTATTTTCGGCCATATTCCTATTCTTATTATGTAATAACTCTTATTTTTGTCCTTATTCCTATTTTATCATCGTATTAACTCCTACTTTTATCCTCATTACTATTATTATTATCGTAATAACTCTTATTTTTATCCTTATTTCTATTATTATTATCGTTATAACTATTATTCTCGGCCATATTCCTATTCTTTTTATGTAATAACTCTTATTTTTATCCTTACTTCTATTATTATTATCGTAATAACTCCTATTTTTATCCTTATTACTATTATTATTATCGTAATAACTCTTATGTTTGTCCTTATTCCTATTTTATCATCCTATTAACTCTTACTTTTATCCTTATTACTATTATTATTATCGTTATAACTATTATTTTCTGCCATATTCCTATTCTTATTATGTAATAACTCTTATTTTCGTCCTTATTTCTATTATTATTATCGTAATAACTCTTATTTTTGTCCTTATTCCTATTTTGTCATCGTATTAACGCTTACTTTTATCCTTATTACTATTATTATTATCGTAATAACTCTTATGTTTGTCCTTATTCCTATTTTATCATCCTATTAACTCTTACTTTTATCCTTATTACTATTATTATTATCGTTATAACCATTATTTTGGGCCATATTCCTATTCTTATTATGTAATAACTCTTATTTTTGTCCTTATTCCTATTTTATCATCGTATTAACTCCTACTTTTATCCTCATTACTATTATTATTATCGTAATAACTCTTATTTTTATCCTTATTTCTACTATTATTATCGTTATAACTATTATTTTCGGCCATATTCCTATCTTTTTATGTAATAACTCTTATTTTTATCCTTACTTCTATTATTATTATCGTAATAACTCCTATTTTTATCCTTATTACTATTATTATTATCGTAATAACTCTTATTTTTGTCCTTATTCCTATTTTGTCATCGTATTAACGCTTACTTTTATCCTTATTACTATTATTATTATCGTAATAACTCTTATGTTTGTCCTTATTCCTATTTTATCATCCTATTACCTCTTACTTTTATCCTTATTACTATTATTATTATCGTTATAACTATTAGTTTCGGCCATATTCCTATTTTGTCATCGTATTAACGCTTACTTTTATCCTTATTACTATTATTATTATCGTAATAACTCTTATGTTTGTCCTTATTCCTATTTTATCATCCTATTAACTCTTACTTTTATCCTTATTACTATTATTATTATCGTTATAACTATTATTTTCGGCCATATTCCTATTCTTATTATGTAATAACTCTTATTTTTGTCCTTATTCCTATTTTATCATCCTATTAACTCTTACTTTTATCCTTATTACTATGATTATTATCGTTATAACTATTATTTTCAGCCATATTCCTATCCTTATTATGTAATAACTCCTATTTTTATCCTTATTACTATTATTATTATCGTAATAAGTCTTATGTTTGTCCTTATTCCTATTTTATCATCCTATTAACTCTTACTTTTATCCTTATTACTATTATTATTATCGTTATAACTATTATTTTCGACCATATTCCTATTCTTATTATGTAATAACTCCTATTTTCGTCCTTATTTCTATTATTATTATCGTAATAACTCTTATTTTTGTCCTCATTCCTATTTTGTCATCGTATTAACGCTTACTTTTATCCTTATTACTATTATTATTATCGTAATAACTCTTATGTTTGTCCTTATTCCTATTTTATCATCCTATTAACTCTTACTTTTATCCTTATTACTATTATTATTATCGTTATAACTATTATTTTCGGCCATATTCCTATTCTTATTATGTAATAACTCTTATTTTTGTCCTTATTCCTATTTTATCATCGTATTAACTCCTACTTTTATCCTCATTACTATTATTATTATCGTAATTACTCTTATTTTTATCCTTATTTCTATTATTATTATCGTTATAACTATTATTTTCGGCCATATTCCTATTCTTATTATGTCATAACTCTTATTTTTATCCTTATTTCTATTATTATTATCGTAATAACTCCTATTTTTATCCTTATTACTATTATTATTATCGTAATAACTATTATTTTTATCCTTATAACTATTATTATTATCGTAATAACTCTTATGTTTGTCCTTATTCCTATTTTATCATCCTATTAACTCTTACTTTTATCCTTATTACTATTATTAATATCGTTATAACTATTATTTTCGGCCATATTCCTATTCTTATTATGTAATAACTCTTATTTTCGTCCTTATTTCTATTATTATTATCGTAATAACTCTTATTTTTGTCCTTATTCCTATTTTGTCATCGTATTAACGCTTACTTTTATCCTTATTACTACTATTATTATCGTAATAACTCTTATGTTTGTCCTTATTCCTATTTTATCATCCTATTAACTCTTACTTTTATCCTTATTACTATTATTAATATCGTTATAACTATTATTTTCAGCCATATTCCTATCCTTATTATGTAATAACTATTATTTTTATCCTTATAACTATTATTATTATCGTAATAACTCTTATGTTTGTCCTTATTCCTATTTTATCATCCTATTAACTCTTACTTTTATCCTTATTACTATTATTATTATCGTTATAACTATTATTTTCGGCCACATTCCTATTCTTATTATGTAATAACTCTTATTTTTGTCCTTATTCCTATTTTATCATCGTATTAACTCCTACTTTTATCCTCATTACTATTATTATTATCGTAATAACTCTTATTTTTATCCTTATTTCTATTATTATTTTCGTTATAACTATTATTTTCGGCCATATTCCTATTCTTTTTATGTAATAACTCCTATTTTTATCCTTATTTCTATTATTATTATCGTAATAACTCCTATTTTTATCCTTATTACTATTATTATTATCGTAATAACTCTTATGTTTGTCCTTATTCCTATTTTATCATCCTATTAACTCTTACTTTTATCCTTATTACTATTATTATTATCGTCATAACTATTATTTTCGGCCATATTCCTATTCTTATTATGGAATAACTCTTATTTTTATTCTTATTTCTATTATTATTATCGTAATAACTCCTATTTTTATCCTTATTACTATTATTATTATCGTAATAACTATTATTTTTATCCTTATAACTATTATTATTATCGTAATAACTCTTATGTTTGTCCTTATTCCTATTTTATCATCCTATTAACTCTTACTTTTATCCTTATTACTATTATTGTTATCGTTATAACTATTATTTTCGGCCATATTCCTATTCTTATTATGTAATAACTCTTATTTTTGTCCTTATTCCTATTTTAACATCGTATTAACTCTTACTTTTATCCTTATTACTATTATTATTATCGTTATAACTATTATTTTCGACCATATTCCTATTCTTATTATGTAATAACTCTTATTTTCGTCCTTATTTCTATTATTATTATCGTAATAACTCTTATTTTTGTCCTCATTCCTATTTTGTCATCGTATTAACGCTTACTTTTATCCTTATTACTATTATTATTATCGTAATAACTCTTATGTTTGTCCTTATTCCTATTTTATCATCCTATTAACTCTTACTTTTATCCTTATTACTATTATTAATATCGTTATAACTATTGTTTTCGGCCATATTCCTATTCTTATTATGTAATAACTCTTATTTTCGTCCTTATTTCTATTATTATTATCGTAATAACTCTTATTTTTGTCCTTATTCCTATTTTGTCATCGTATTAACGCTTACTTTTATCCTTATTACTATTATTATTATCGTAATAACTCTTATGTTTGTCCTTTTTCCTATTTTATCATCCTATTAACTCTTACTTTTATCCTTATTACTATGATTATTATCGTTATAACTATTATTTTCGGCCATATTCCGATTCTTATTATGTAATAACTCTTATTTTTGTCCTTATTCCTATTTTATCATCGTATTGACTCTTACTTTTATCCTTATTACTATTATTATTATCGTTATAACTATTATTTTCGACCATATTCCTATTCTTATTATGTAATAACTCTTATTTTCGTCCTTATTTCTATTATTATTATCGTAATAACTCTTATTTTTGTCCTCATTCCTATTTTGTCATCGTATTAACGCTTACTTTTATCCTTATTACTATTATTATTATCGTAATAACTCTTATGTTTGTCCTTATTCCTATTTTATCATCCTATTAACTCTTACTTTTATCCTTATTACTATTATTATTATCGTTATAACTATTATTTTCGGCCATATTCCTATTCTTATTATGTAATAACTCTTATTTTTGTCCTTATTCCTATTTTATCATCGTATTAACTCCTACTTTTATCCTCATTACTATTATTATTATCGTAATAACTCTTATTTTTATCCTTATTTCTATTATTATTATCGTTATAACTATTATTTTCGGCCATATTCCTATTCTTATTATGTCATAACTCTTATTTTTATCCTTATTTCTATTATTATTATCGTAATAACTCCTATTTTTATCCTTATTACTATTATTATTATCGTAATAACTATTATTTTTATCCTTATAACTATTATTATTATCGTAATAACTCTTATGTTTGTCCTTATTCCTATTTTATCATCCTATTAACTCTTACTTTTATCCTTATTACTATTATTAATATCGCTATAACTATTATTTTCGGCCATATTCCTATTCTTATTATGTAATAACTCTTATTTTCGTCCTTATTTCTATTATTATTATCGTAATAACTCTTATTTTTGTCCTTATTCCTATTTTGTCATCGTATTAACGCTTACTTTTATCCTTATTACTATTATTATTATCGTAATAACTCATATGTTTGTCCTTATTCCTATTTTATCATCCTATTAACTCTTACTTTTATCCTTATTACTATTATTATTATCGTTATAACTATTATTTTCGGCCATATTCCTATTCCTATTATGTAATAACTCTTATTTTTGTCCTTATTCCTATTTTATCATCGTATTAACTCCTACTTTTATCCTCATTACTATTATTATTATCGTAATAACTCTTATTTTTATCCTTATTTCTATTATTATTTTCGTTATCACTATTATTTTCGGCCATATTCCTATTCTTTTTATGTAATAACTCTTATTTTTATCCTTATTTCTATTATTATTATCGTAATAACTCCTATTTTTATCCTTATTACTATTATTATTATCGTAATAACTATTATTTTTATCCTTATAACTATTATTATTATCGTAATAACTCTTATGTTTGTCCTTATTCCTATTTTATCATCCTAATAACTCTTACTTTTATCCTTATTACTATTATTAATATCGTTATAACTATTGTTTTCGGCCATATTCCTATTCTTATTATGTAATAACTCTTATTTTTGTCCTTATTCCTATTTTATCATCGTATTGACTCTTACTTTTATCCTTATTACTATTATTATTATCGTTATAACTATTATTTTCGACCATATTCCTATTCTTATTATGTAATAACTCTTATTTTCGTCCTTATTTCTATTATTATTATCGTAATAACTCTTATTTTTGTCCTCATTCCTATTTTGTCATCGTATTAACGCTTACTTTTATCCTTATTACTATTATTATTATCGTAATAACTCTTATGTTTGTCCTTATTCCTATTTTATCATCCTATTAACTCTTACTTTTATCCTTATTACTATTATTATTATCGTTATAACTATTATTTTCGGCCATATTCCTATTCTTATTATGTAATAACTCTTATTTTTGTCCTTATTCCTATTTTATCATCGTATTAACTCCTACTTTTATCCTCATTACTATTATTATTATCGTAATAACTCTTATTTTTATCCTTATTTCTATTATTATTATCGTTATAACTATTATTTTCGGCCATATTCCTATTCTTATTATGTCATAACTCTTATTTTTATCCTTATTTCTATTATTATTATCGTAATAACTCCTATTTTTATCCTTATTACTATTATTATTATCGTAATAACTATTATTTTTATCCTTATAACTATTATTATTATCGTAATAACTCTTATGTTTGTCCTTATTCCTATTTTATCATCGTATTAACTCCTACTTTTATCCTCATTACTATTATTATTATCGTAATAACTCTTATTTTTATCCTTATTTCTATTATTATTATCGTTATAACTATTATTTTCGGCCATATTCCTATTCTTATTATGTCATAACTCTTATTTTTATCCTTATTTCTATTATTATTATCGTAATAACTCCTATTTTTATCCTTATTACTATTATTATTATCGTAATAACTATTATTTTTATCCTTATAACTATTATTATTATCGTAATAACTCTTATGTTTGTCCTTATTCCTATTTTATCATCCTATTAACTCTTACTTTTATCCTTATTACTATTATTAATATCGCTATAACTATTATTTTCGGCCATATTCCTATTCTTATTATGTAATAACTCTTATTTTCGTCCTTATTTCTATTATTATTATCGTAATAACTCTTATTTTTGTCCTTATTCCTATTTTGTCATCGTATTAACGCTTACTTTTATCCTTATTACTATTATTATTATCGTAATAACTCATATGTTTGTCCTTATTCCTATTTTATCATCCTATTAACTCTTACTTTTATCCTTATTACTATTATTATTATCGTTATAACTATTATTTTCGGCCATATTCCTATTCCTATTATGTAATAACTCTTATTTTTGTCCTTATTCCTATTTTATCATCGTATTAACTCCTACTTTTATCCTCATTACTATTATTATTATCGTAATAACTCTTATTTTTATCCTTATTTCTATTATTATTTTCGTTATAACTATTATTTTCGGCCATATTCCTATTCTTTTTATGTAATAACTCTTATTTTTATCCTTATTTCTATTATTATTATCGTAATAACTCCTATTTTTATCCTTATTACTATTATTATTATCGTAATAACTATTATTTTTATCCTTATAACTATTATTATTATCGTAATAACTCTTATGTTTGTCCTTATTCCTATTTTATCATCCTAATAACTCTTACTTTTATCCTTATTACTATTATTAATATCGTTATAACTATTGTTTTCGGCCATATTCCTATTCTTATTATGTAATAACTCTTATTTTCGTCCTTATTTCTATTATTATTATCGTAATAACTCTTATTTTTGTCCTTATTCCTATTTTGTCATCGTATTAACGCTTACTTTTATCCTTATTACTATTATTATTATCGTAATAACTCTTATGTTTGTCCTTTTTCCTATTTTATCATCCTATTAACTCTTACTTTTATCCTTATTACTATGATTATTATCGTTATAACTATTATTTTCAGCCATATTCCTATCCTTATTATGTAATAACTCTTATTTTCGTCCTTATTTCTATTATTATTATCGTAATAACTCTTATTTTTGTCCTTATTCCTATTTTGTCATCGTATTAACGCTTCCTTTTATCCTTATTACTATTATTATTATCGTAATAACTCTTATGTTTGTCCTTATTCCTATTTTATCATCGTATTAACTCCTACTTTTATCCTCATTACTATTATTATTATCGTAATAACTCTTATTTTTATCCTTATTTCTATTATTATTATCGTTATAACTATTATTTTCGGCCATATTCCTATTCTTATTATGTAATAACTCTTATTTTTATCCTTATTTCTATTATTATTATCGTAATAACTCCTATTTTTATCCTTATTACTATTATTATTATCGTAATAACTATTATTTTTATCCTTATGACTATTATTATTATCGTAATATCTCTTATGTTTGTCCTTATTCCTATTTTATCATCCTATTAACTCTTACTTTTATCCTTATTACTATTATTAATATCGTTATAACTATTATTTTCGGCCATATTCCTATTCTTATTATGTAATAACTCTTATTTTCGTCCTTATTTCTATTATTATTATCGTAATAACTCTTATTTTTGTCCTTATTCCTATTTTATCATCGTATTAACTCCTACTTTTATCCTCATTACTATTATTATTATCGTAATAACTATTATTTTTATCCTTATAACTATTATTATTATCGTAATAACTCTTATGTTTGTCCTTATTCCTGTTTTATCATCCTATTAACTCTTACTTTTCTCCTTATTACTATTATTATTATCGTAGTAACTCTTATTTTTGTCCTTATTCCTATTTTATCATCGTATTAACTCTTACTTTTATCCTTATTACTATTATTATTATCGTTATAACTATTATTTTCGACCATATTCCTATTCTTATTATGTAATAACTCTTATTTTCGTCCTTATTTCTATTATTATTATCGTAATAACTCTTATTTTTGTCCTCATTCCTATTTTGTCATCGTATTAACGCTTACTTTTATCCTTATTACTATTATTATTATCGTAATAACTCTTATTTTTGTCCTTATTCCTATATTATCATCCTATTAACTCTTACTTTTATCCTTATTACTATTATTATTATCGTTATAACTATTATTTTCGGCCATATTCCTATTCTTATTATGTAATAACTCTTATTTTTGTCCTTATTCCTATTTTATCATCGTATTAACTCCTACTTTTATCCTCATTACTATTATTAATATCGTAATAACTCTTATTTTTATCCTTATTTCTATTATTATTATCGTTATAACTATTATTTTCGGCCATATTCCTATTCTTATTATGTCATAACTCTTATTTTTATCCTTATTTCTATTATTATTATCGTAATAACTCCTATTTTTATCCTTATTACTATTATTATTATCGTAATAACTATTATTTTTATCCTTATAACTATTATTATTATCGTAATAACTCTTATGTTTGTCCTTATTCCTATTTTATCATCCTATTAACTCTTACTTTTATCCTTATTACTATTATTAATATCGTTATAACTATTATTTTCGGCCATATTCCTATTCTTATTATGTAATAACTCTTATTTTCGTCCTTATTTCTATTATTATTATCGTAATAACTCTTATTTTTGTCCTTATTCCTATTTTGTCATCGTATTAACGCTTACTTTTATCCTTATTACTATTATTATTATCGTAATAACTCTTATGTTTGTCCTTATTCCTATTTTATCATCCTATTAACTCTTACTTTTATCCTTATTACTATTATTATTATCGTTATAACTATTATTTTCGGCCACATTCCTATTCTTATTATGTAATAACTCTTATTTTTGTCCTTATTCCTATTTTATCATCGTATTAACTCCTACTTTTATCCTCATTACTATTATTATTATCGTAATAACTCTTATTTTTATCCTTATTTCTATTATTATTTTCGTTATAACTATTATTTTCGGCCATATTCCTATTCTATTTATGTAATAACTCCTATTTTTATCCTTATTTCTATTATTATTATCGTAATAACTCCTATTTTTATCCTTATTACTATTATTATTATCGTAATAACTCTTATGTTTGTCCTTATTCCTATTTTATCATCCTATTAACTCTTACTTTTATCCTTATTACTGTTATTATTATCGTCATAACTATTATTTTCGGCCATATTCCTATTCTTATTATGGAATAACTCTTATTTTTATTCTTATTTCTATTATTATTATCGTAATAACTCCTATTTTTATCCTTATTACTATTATTATTATCGTAATAACTATTATTTTTATCCTTATAACTATTATTATTATCGTAATAACTCTTATGTTTGTCCTTATTCCTATTTTATCATCCTATTAACTCTTACTTTTATCCTTATTACTATTATTATCATCGTTATAACTATTATTTTCGACCATATTCCTATTCTTATTATGTAATAACTCTTATTTTCGTCCTTATTTCTATTATTATTATCGTAATAACTCTTATTTTTGTCCTCATTCCTATTTTATCATCGTATTAACTCCTACTTTTATCCTCATTACTATTATTATTATCGTAATAACTCTTATTTTTATCCTTATTTCTATTATTATTTTCGTTATAACTATTATTTTCGGCCATATTCCTATTCTATTTATGTAATAACTCCTATTTTTATCCTTATTTCTATTATTATTATCGTAATAACTCCTATTTTTATCCTTATTACTATTATTATTATCGTAATAACTCTTATGTTTGTCCTTATTCCTATTTTATCATCCTATTAACTCTTACTTTTATCCTTATTACTGTTATTATTATCGTCATAACTATTATTTTCGGCCATATTCCTATTCTTATTATGGAATAACTCTTATTTTTATTCTTATTTCTATTATTATTATCGTAATAACTCCTATTTTTATCCTTATTACTATTATTATTATCGTAATAACTATTATTTTTATCCTTATAACTATTATTATTATCGTAATAACTCTTATGTTTGTCCTTATTCCTATTTTATCATCCTATTAACTCTTACTTTTATCCTTATTACTATTATTATCATCGTTATAACTATTATTTTCGACCATATTCCTATTCTTATTATGTAATAACTCTTATTTTCGTCCTTATTTCTATTATTATTATCGTAATAACTCTTATTTTTGTCCTCATTCCTATTTTGTCATCGTATTAACGCTTACTTTTATCCTTATTACTATTATTATTATCGTAATAACTCTTATGTTTGTCCTTATTCCTATTTTATCATCCTATTAACTCTTACTTTTATCCTTATTACTATTATTATTATCGTTATAACTATTATTTTCGGCCATATTCCTATTCTTGTTATGTAATAACTCTTATTTTTGTCCTTATTCCTATTTTATCATCGTATTAACTCCTACTTTTATCCTCATTACTATTATTATTATCGTAATAACTCTTATTTTTATCCTTATTTCTATTATTATTTTCGTTATAACTATTATTTTCGGCCATATTCCTATTCTTTTTATGTAATAACTCTTATTTTTATCCTTATTTCTATTATTATTATCGTAATAACTCCTATTTTTATCCTTATTACTATTATTATTATCGTAATAACTCTTATGTTTGTCCTTATTCCTATTTTATCATCCTATTAACTCTTACTTTTATCCTTATTACTATGATTATTATCGTTATAACTATTATTTTCAGCCATATTCCTATCCTTATTATGTAATAACTCCTATTTTTATCCTTATTACTATTATTATTATCGTAATAACTCTTATGTTTGTCCTTATTCCTATTTTATCATCCTATTAACTCTTACTTTTATCCTTATTACTATTATTATTATCGTTATAACTATTATTTTCGACCATATTCCTATTCTTATTATGTAATAACTCTTATTTTCGTCCTTATTTCTATTATTATTATCGTAATAACTCTTATTTTTGTCCTCATTCCTATTTTGTCATCGTATTAACGCTTACTTTTATCCTTATTACTATTATTATTATCGTAATAACTCTTATGTTTGTCCTTATTCCTATTTTATCATCCTATTAACTCTTACTTTTATCCTTATTACTATTATTATTATCGTTATAACTATTATTTTCGGCCATATTCCTATTCTTATTATGTAATAACTCTTATTTTTGTCCTTATTCCTATTTTATCATCGTATTAACTCCTACTTTTATCCTCATTACTATTATTATTATCGTAATAACTCTTATTTTTATCCTTATTTCTATTATTATTATCGTTATAACTATTATTTTCGGCCATATTCCTATTCTTATTATGTCATAACTCTTATTTTTATCCTTATTTCTATTATTATTATCGTAATAACTCCTATTTTTTATCCTTATTACTATTATTATTATCGTAATAACTATTATTTTTATCCTTATAACTATTATTATTATCGTAATAACTCTTATGTTTGTCCTTATTCCTATTTTATCATCCTATTAACTCTTACTTTTATCCTTATTACTATTATTAATATCGTTATAACTATTATTTTCGGCCATATTCCTATTCTTATTATGTAATAACTCTTATTTTCGTCCTTATTTCTATTATTATTATCGTAATAACTCATATTTTTGTCCTTATTCCTATTTTGTCATCGTATTAACGCTTACTTTTATCCTTATTACTATTATTATTATCGTAATAACTCTTATGTTTGTCCTTATTCCTATTTTATCATCCTATTAACTCTTACTTTTATCCTTATTACTATTATTATTATCGTTATAACTATTATTTTCGGCCACATTCCTATTCTTATTATGTAATAACTCTTATTTTTGTCCTTATTCCTATTTTATCATCGTATTAACTCCTACTTTTATCCTCATTACTATTATTATTATCGTAATAACTCTTATTTTTATCCTTATTTCTATTATTATTTTCGTTATAACTATTATTTTCGGCCATATTCCTATTCTATTTATGTAATAACTCCTATTTTTATCCTTATTTCTATTATTATTATCGTAATAACTCCTATTTTTATCCTTATTACTATTATTATTATCGTAATAACTCTTATGTTTGTCCTTATTCCTATTTTATCATCCTATTAACTCTTACTTTTATCCTTATTACTGTTATTATTATCGTCATAACTATTATTTTCGGCCATATTCCTATTCTTATTATGGAATAACTCTTATTTTTATTCTTATTTCTATTATTATTATCGTAATAACTCCTATTTTTATCCTTATTACTATTATTATTATCGTAATAACTATTATTTTTATCCTTATAACTATTATTATTATCGTAATAACTCTTATGTTTGTCCTTATTCCTATTTTATCATCCTATTAACTCTTACTTTTATCCTTATTACTATTATTATCATCGTTATAACTATTATTTTCGACCATATTCCTATTCTTATTATGTAATAACTCTTATTTTCGTCCTTATTTCTATTATTATTATCGTAATAACTCTTATTTTTGTCCTCATTCCTATTTTGTCATCGTATTAACGCTTACTTTTATCCTTATTACTATTATTATTATCGTAATAACTCTTATGTTTGTCCTTATTCCTATTTTATCATCCTATTAACTCTTACTTTTATCCTTATTACTATTATTATTATCGTTATAACTATTATTTTCGGCCATATTCCTATTCTTGTTATGTAATAACTCTTATTTTTGTCCTTATTCCTATTTTATCATCGTATTAACTCCTACTTTTATCCTCATTACTATTATTATTATCGTAATAACTCTTATTTTTATCCTTATTTCTATTATTATTTTCGTTATAACTATTATTTTCGGCCATATTCCTATTCTTTTTATGTAATAACTTTTATTTTATCCTTATTTCTATTATTATTATCGTAATAACTCCTATTTTTATCCTTCTTACTATTATTATTATCGTAATAACTCTTATGTTTGTCCTTATTCCTATTTTATCATCCTATTAACTCTTACTTTTATCCTTATTACTATGATTATTATCGTTATATACTATTATTTTCAGCCATATTCCTATCCTTATTATGTAATAACTCCTATTTTTATCCTTATTACTATTATTATTATCGTAATAACTCTTATGTTTGTCCTTATTCCTATTTTATCATCCTATTAACTCTTACTTTTATCCTTATTACTATTATTATTATCGTTATAACTATTATTTTCGACCATATTCCTATTCTTATTATGTAATAACTCTTATTTTCGTCCTTATTTCTATTATTATTATCGTAATAACTCTTATTTTTGTCCTCATTCTATTTTGTCATCGTATTAACGCTTACTTTTATCCTTATTACTATTATTATTATCGTAATAACTCTTATGTTTGTCCTTTTTCCTATTTTATCATCCTATTAACTCTTACTTTTATCCTTATTACTATTATTATTATCGTTATAACTATTATTTTCGACCATATTCCTATTCTTATTATGTAATAACTCTTATTTTCGTCCTTATTTCTATTATTATTATCGTAATAACTCTTATTTTTGTCCTTATTCCTATTTTATCATCGTATTAACTCCTACTTTTATCCTCATTACTATTATTATTATCGTAATAACTATTATTTTTATCCTTATAACTATTATTATTATCGTAATAACTCTTATGTTTGTCCTTCTTCCTGTTTTATCATCCTATTAACTCTTACTTTTATCCTTATTACTATTATTAATATCGTTATAACTATTATTTTCGGCCATATTCCTATTCTTATTATGTAATAACTCTTATTTTCGTCCTTATTTCTATTATTATTATCGTAATAACTCTTATTTTTGTCCTTATTCCTATTTTGTCATCGTATTAACGCTTACTTTTAACCTTATTACTATTATTATTATCGTAATAACTCTTATTTTTGTCCTCATTCCTATTTTGTCATCGTATTAACGCTTACTTTTATCCTTATTACTATTATTATTATCGTAATAATTCTTATGTTTGTCCTTATTCCTATTTTATCATCCTATTAACTCTTACTTTTATCCTTATTACTATTATTATTATCGTTATAACTATTATTTTCGGCCATATTCCTATTCTTATTATGTAATAACTCTTATTTTTGTCCTTATTCCTATTTTATCATCCTATTAACTCTTACTTTTATCCTCATTACTATTATTATTATCGTAATAACTCTTATTTTTATCCTTATTTCTATTATTATTTTCGTTATAACTATTATTTTCGGCCATATTCCTATTCTTTTTATGTAATAACTCTTATTTTTATCCTTATTTCTATTATTATTATCGTAATAACTCCTATTTTTATCCTTATTACTATTATTATTATCATAATAACTCTTATGTTTGTCCTTATTCCTATTTTATCATCCTATTAACTCTTACTTTTATCCTTATTACTATTATTATTATCGTTATAACTATTATTTTCGGCCATATTCCTATTCTTATTATGTAATAACTCTTATTTTTGTCCTTATTCCTATTTTGTCATCGTATTAACGCTTACTTTTATCCTTATTACTATTATTATTATCGTAATAACTCCTATTTTTATCCTTATTACTATTATTATTATCGTAATAACTCTTATGTTTGTCCTTATTCCTATTTTATCATCCTATTAACTCTTATTTTTATCCTTATTTCTACTATTATTATCGTTATAACTATTATTTTCGGCCATATTCCTATTCTTTTTATGTAATAACTCTTATTTTTATCCTTACTTCTATTATTATTATCGTAATAACTCCTATTTTTATCCTTATTACTATTATTATTATCGTAATAACTCTTATTTTTGTCCTTATTCCTATTTTGTCATCGTATTAACGCTTACTTTTATCCTTATTACTATTATTATTATCGTAATAACTCTTATGTTTGTCCTTATTCCTATTTTATCATCCTATTACCTCTTACTTTTATCCTTATTACTATTATTATTATCGTTATAACTATTAGTTTCGGCCATATTCCTATTTTGTCATCGTATTAACGCTTACTTTTATCCTTATTACTATTATTATTATCGTAATAACTCTTATGTTTGTCCTTATTCCTATTTTATCATCCTATTAACCCTTACTTTTATCCTTATTACTATTATTATTATCGTTATAACTATTATTTTCGGCCATATTCCTATTCTTATTATGTAATAACTCTTATTTTTGTCCTTATTCCTATTTTATCATCCTATTAACTCTTACTTTTATCCTTATTACTATGATTATTATCGTTATAACTATTATTTTCAGCCATATTCCTATCCTTATTATGTAATAACTCCTATTTTTATCCTTATTACTATTATTATTATCGTAATAAGTCTTATGTTTGTCCTTATTCCTATTTTATCATCCTATTAACTCTTACTTTTATCCTTATTACTATTATTAATATCGTTATAACTATTATTTTCGGCCATATTCCTATTCTTATTATGTAATAACTCTTATTTTCGTCCTTATTTCTATTATTATTATCGTAATAACTCTTATTTTTGTCCTTATTCCTATTTTGTCATCGTATTAACGCTTACTTTTATCCTTATTACTACTATTATTATCGTAATAACTCTTATGTTTGTCCTTATTCCTATTTTATCATCCTATTAACTCTTACTTTTATCCTTATTACTATTATTATTATCGTTATAACTATTATTTTCGGCCACATTCCTATTCTTATTATGTAATAACTCTTATTTTTGTCCTTATTCCTATTTTATCATCGTATTAACTCCTACTTTTATCCTCATTACTATTATTATTATCGTAATAACTCTTATTTTTATCCTTATTTCTATTATTATTTTCGTTATAACTATTATTTTCGGCCATATTCCTATTCTTTTTATGTAATAACTCCTATTTTTATCCTTATTTCTATTATTATTATCGTAATAACTCCTATTTTTATCCTTATTACTATTATTATTATCGTAATAACTCTTATGTTTGTCCTTATTCCTATTTTATCATCCTATTAACTCTTACTTTTATCCTTATTACTATTATTATTATCGTTATAACTATTATTTTCGGCCATATTCCTATTCTTATTATGTAATAACTCTTATTTTTGTCCTTATTCCTATTTTATCATCGTATTAACTCCTACTTTTATCCTCATTACTATTATTATTATCGTAATAACTCTTATTTTTATCCTTATTTCTATTATTATTATCGTTATAACTATTATTTTCGGCCATATTCCTATTCTTATTATGTAATAACTCTTATTTTCGTCCTTATTTCTATTATTATTATCGTAATAACTCTTATTTTTGTCCTTATTCCTATTTTGTCATCGTATTAACGCTTACTATTATCCTTATTACTATTATAATTATCGTAATAACTCTTATGTTTGTCCTTTTTCCTATTTTATCATCCTATTAACTCTTACTTTTATCCTTATTACTATTATTATTATCGTTATAACTATTATTTTCGGCCATATTCCTATTCTTATTATGTAATAACTCTTATTTTTGTCCTTATTCCTATTTTATCATCGTATTAACTCCTACTTTTATCCTCATTACTATTATTATTATCGTAATAACTCTTATTTTTATCCTTATTTCTATTATTATTATCGTTATAACTATTATTCTCGGCCATATTCCTATTCTTTTTATGTAATAACTCTTATTTTTATCCTTACTTCTATTATTATTATCGTAATAACTCCTATTTTTATCCTTATTACTATTATTATTATCGTAATAACTCTTATGTTTGTCCTTATTCCTATTTTATCATCCTATTAACTCTTACTTTTATCCTTATTACTATTATTATTATCGTTATAACTATTATTTTCTGCCATATTCCTATTCTTATTATGTAATAACTCTTATTTTCGTCCTTATTTCTATTATTATTATCGTAATAACTCTTATTTTTGTCCTTATTCCTATTTTGTCATCGTATTAACGCTTACTTTTATCCTTATTACTATTATTATTATCGTAATAACTCTTATGTTTGTCCTTATTCCTATTTTATCATCCTATTAACTCTTACTTTTATCCTTATTACTATTATTATTATCGTTATAACCATTATTTTGGGCCATATTCCTATTCTTATTATGTAATAACTCTTATTTTTGTCCTTATTCCTATTTTATCATCGTATTAACTCCTACTTTTATCCTCATTACTATTATTATTATCGTAATAACTCTTATTTTTATCCTTATTTCTACTATTATTATCGTTATAACTATTATTTTCGGCCATATTCCTATCTTTTTATGTAATAACTCTTATTTTTATCCTTACTTCTATTATTATTATCGTAATAACTCCTATTTTTATCCTTATTACTATTATTATTATCGTAATAACTCTTATTTTTGTCCTTATTCCTATTTTGTCATCGTATTAACGCTTACTTTTATCCTTATTACTATTATTATTATCGTAATAACTCTTATGTTTGTCCTTATTCCTATTTTATCATCCTATTACCTCTTACTTTTATCCTTATTACTATTATTATTATCGTTATAACTATTAGTTTCGGCCATATTCCTATTTTGTCATCGTATTAACGCTTACTTTTATCCTTATTACTATTATTATTATCGTAATAACTCTTATGTTTGTCCTTATTCCTATTTTATCATCCTATTAACTCTTACTTTTATCCTTATTACTATTATTATTATCGTTATAACTATTATTTTCGACCATATTCCTATTCTTATTATGTAATAACTCTTATTTTCGTCCTTATTTCTATTATTATTATCGTAATAACTCTTATTTTTGTCCTTATTCCTATTTTGTCATCGTATTAACGCTTACTTTTATCCTTATTACTATTATTATTATCGTAATAACTCTTATGTTTGTCCTTATTCCTATTTTATCATCGTATTAACTCCTACTTTTATCCTCATTACTATTATTATTATCGTAATAACTCTTATTTTTATCCTTATTTCTATTATTATTATCGTTATAACTATTATTTTCGGCCATATTCCTATTCTTATTATGTAATAACTCTTATTTTTATCCTTATTTCTATTATTATTATCGTAATAACTCCTATTTTTATCCTTATTACTATTATTATTATCGTAGTAACTATTATTTTTATCCTTATAACTATTATTATTATCGTAATAACTCTTATGTTTGTCCTTATTCCTATTTTATCATCCTATTAACTCTTACTTTTATCCTTATTACTATTATTAATATCGTTATAATTATTATTTTCGCCCATATTCCTATTCTTATTATGTAATAACTCTTATTTTCGTCCTTATTTCTATTATTATTATCGTAATAACTCTTATTTTTGTCCTTATTCCTATTTTATCATCGTATTAACTCCTACTTTTATCCTCATTACTATTATTATTATCGTAATAACTATTATTTTTATCCTTATAACTATTATTATTATCGTAATAACTCTTATGTTTGTCCTTATTCCTGTTTTATCATCCTATTAACTCTTACTTTTATCCTTATTACTATTATTAATATCGTTATAACTATTATTTTCGGCCATATTCCTATTCTTATTATGTAATAACTCTTATTTTCGTCCTTATTTCTATTATTATTATCGTAATAACTCTTATTTTTGTCCTTATTCCTATTTTGTCATCGTATTAACGCTTACTTTTAACCTTATTACTATTATTATTATCGTAATAACTCTTATTTTTGTCCTCATTCCTATTTTGTCATCGTATTAACGCTTACTTTTATCCTTATTACTATTATTATTATCGTAATAATTCTTATGTTTGTCCTTATTCCTATTTTATCATCCTATTAACTCTTACTTTTATCCTTATTACTATTATTATTATCGTTATAACTATTATTTTCGGCCATATTCCTATTCTTATTATGTAATAACTCTTATTTTTGTCCTTATTCCTATTTTATCATCCTATTAACTCTTACTTTTATCCTCATTACTATTATTATTATCGTAATAACTCTTATTTTTATCCTTATTTCTATTATTATTTTCGTTATAACTATTATTTTCGGCCATATTCCTATTCTTTTTATGTAATAACTCTTATTTTTATCCTTATTTCTATTATTATTATCGTAATAACTCCTATTTTTATCCTTATTACTATTATTATTATCCTAATAACTCTTATGTTTGTCCTTATTCCTATTTTATCATCCTATTAACTCTTACTTTTATCCTTATTACTATTATTATTATCGTTATAACTATTATTTTCGGCCATATTCCTATTCTTATTATGTAATAACTCTTATTTTTGTCCTTATTCCTATTTTGTCATCGTATTAACGCTTACTTTTATCCTTATTACTATTATTATTATCGTAATAACTCCTATTTTTATCCTTATTACTATTATTATTATCGTAATAACTCTTATGTTTGTCCTTATTCCTATTTTATCATCCTATTAACTCTTATTTTTATCCTTATTTCTACTATTATTATCGTTATAACTATTATTTTCGGCCATATTCCTATTCTTTTTATGTAATAACTCTTATTTTTATCCTTACTTCTATTATTATTATCGTAATAACTCCTATTTTTATCCTTATTACTATTATTATTATCGTAATAACTCTTATTTTTGTCCTTATTCCTATTTTGTCATCGTATTAACGCTTACTTTTATCCTTATTACTATTATTATTATCGTAATAACTCTTATGTTTGTCCTTATTCCTATTTTATCATCCTATTACCTCTTACTTTTATCCTTATTACTATTATTATTATCGTTATAACTATTAGTTTCGGCCATATTCCTATTTTGTCATCGTATTAACGCTTACTTTTATCCTTATTACTATTATTATTATCGTAATAACTCTTATGTTTGTCCTTATTCCTATTTTATCATCCTATTAACTCTTACTTTTATCCTTATTACTATTATTATTATCGTTATAACTATTATTTTCGGCCATATTCCTATTCTTATTATGTAATAACTCTTATTTTTGTCCTTATTCCTATTTTATCATCCTATTAACTCTTACTTTTATCCTTATTACTATGATTATTATCGTTATAACTATTATTTTCAGCCATATTCCTATCCTTATTATGTAATAACTCCTATTTTTATCCTTATTATTATTATTATTATCGTAATAAGTCTTATGTTTGTCCTTATTCCTATTTTATCATCCTATTAACTCTTACTTTTATCCTTATTACTATTATTATTATCGTTATAACTATTATTTTCGACCATATTCCTATTCTTTTTATGTAATAACTCTTATTTTCGTCCTTATTTCTATTATTATTATCGTAATAACTCTTATTTTTGTCCTCATTCCTATTTTGTCATCGTATTAACGCTTACTTTTATCCTTATTACTATTATTATTATCGTAATAACTCTTATGTTTGTCCTTATTCCTATTTTATCATCCTATTAACTCTTACTTTTATCCTTATTACTATTATTATTATCGTTATAACTATTATTTTCGGCCATATTCCTATTCTTATTATGTAATAACTCTTATTTTTGTCCTTATTCCTATTTTATCATCGTATTAACTCCTACTTTTATCCTCATTACTATTATTATTATCGTAATTACTCTTATTTTTATCCTTATTTCTATTATTATTATCGTTATAACTATTATTTTCGGCCATATTCCTATTCTTATTATGTCATAACTCTTATTTTTATCCTTATTTCTATTATTATTATCGTAATAACTCCTATTTTTATCCTTATTACTATTATTATTATCGTAATAACTATTATTTTGATCCTTATAACTATTATTATTATCGTAATAACTCTTATGTTTGTCCTTATTCCTATTTTATCATCCTATTAACTCTTATTTTTATCCTTATTTCTATTATTATTATCGTTATAACTATTATTCTCGGCCATATTCCTATTCTTTTTATGTAATAACTCTTATTTTTATCCTTACTTCTATTATTATTATCGTAATAACTCCTATTTTTATCCTTATTACTATTATTATTATCGTAATAACTCTTATGTTTGTCCTTATTCCTATTTTATCATCCTATTAACTCTTACTTTTATCCTTATTACTATTATTATTATCGTTATAACTATTATTTTCTGCCATATTCCTATTCTTATTATGTAATAACTCTTATTTTCGTCCTTATTTCTATTATTATTATCGTAATAACTCTTATTTTTGTCCTTATTCCTATTTTGTCATCGTATTAACGCTTACTTTTATCCTTATTACTATTATTATTATCGTAATAACTCTTATGTTTGTCCTTATTCCTATTTTATCATCCTATTAACTCTTACTTTTATCCTTATTACTATTATTATTATCGTTATAACCATTATTTTGGGCCATATTCCTATTCTTATTATGTAATAACTCTTATTTTTGTCCTTATTCCTATTTTATCATCGTATTAACTCCTACTTTTATCCTCATTACTATTATTATTATCGTAATAACTCTTATTTTTATCCTTATTTCTACTATTATTATCGTTATATCTATTATTTTCGGCCATATTCCTATCTTTTTATGTAATAACTCTTATTTTTATCCTTACTTCTATTATTATTATCGTAATAACTCCTATTTTTATCCTTATTACTATTATTATTATCGTAATAACTCTTATGTTTGTCCTTATTCCTATTTTATCATCCTATTAACTCTTACTTTTATCCTTATTACTATTATTATTATCGTTATAACTATTATTTTCGGCCATATTCCTATTCTTATTATGTAATAACTCTTATTTTTGTCCTTATTCCTATTTTATCATCCTATTAACTCTTACTTTTATCCTTATTACTATTATTATTATCGTTATAACTATTATTTTCGGCCATATTCCTATTCTTATTATGTAATAACTCTTATTTTTGTCCTTATTCCTATTTTATCATCCTATTAACTCTTACTTTTATCCTCATTACTATTATTATTATCGTAATAACTCTTATTTTTATCCTTATTTCTATTATTATTATCGTTATAACTATTATTCTCGGCCATATTCCTATTCTTTTTATGTAATAACTCTTATTTTTATCCTTACTTCTATTATTATTATCGTAATAACTCCTATTTTTATCCTTATTACTATTATTATTATCGTAATAACTCTTATGTTTGTCCTTATTCCTATTTTATCATCCTATTAACTCTTACTTTTATCCTTATTACTATTATTATTATCGTTATAACTATTATTTTCTGCCATATTCCTATTCTTATTATGTAATAACTCTTATTTTCGTCCTTATTTCTATTATTATTATCGTAATAACTCTTATTTTTGTCCTTATTCCTATTTTGTCATCGTATTAACGCTTACTTTTATCCTTATTACTATTATTATTATCGTAATAACTCTTATGTTTGTCCTTATTCCTATTTTATCATCCTATTAACTCTTACT
Organism: Megachile willughbiella; assembly: GCA_945859595.2. Lineage (NCBI taxonomy): Eukaryota > Metazoa > Arthropoda > Insecta > Hymenoptera > Megachilidae > Megachile > Megachile willughbiella. The sequence continues at coordinate 25,939 of CAMAOD020000240.1, forward strand.
TTTATCCTTATTACTATTATTATTATCGTTATAACCATTATTTTGGGCCATATTCCTATTCTTATTATGTAATAACTCTTATTTTTGTCCTTATTCCTATTTTATCATCGTATTAACTCCTACTTTTATCCTCATTACTATTATTATTATCGTAATAACTCTTATTTTTATCCTTATTTCTACTATTATTATCGTTATAACTATTATTTTCGGCCATATTCCTATTCTTTTTATGTAATAACTCTTATTTTTATCCTTACTTCTATTATTATTATCGTAATAACTCCTATTTTTATCCTTATTACTATTATTATTATCGTAATAACTCTTATTTTTGTCCTTATTCCTATTTTGTCATCGTATTAACGCTTACTTTTATCCTTATTACTATTATTATTATCGTAATAACTCTTATGTTTGTCCTTATTCCTATTTTATCATCCTATTACCTCTTACTTTTATCCTTATTACTATTATTATTATCGTTATAACTATTAGTTTCGGCCATATTCCTATTTTGTCATCGTATTAACGCTTACTTTTATCCTTATTACTATTATTATTATCGTAATAACTCTTATGTTTGTCCTTATTCCTATTTTATCATCCTATTAACTCTTACTTTTATCCTTATTACTATTATTATTATCGTTATAACTATTATTTTCGGCCATATTCCTATTCTTATTATGTAATAACTCTTATTTTTGTCCTTATTCCTATTTTATCATCCTATTAACTCTTACTTTTATCCTTATTACTATGATTATTATCGTTATAACTATTATTTTCAGCCATATTCCTATCCTTATTATGTAATAACTCCTATTTTTATCCTTATTACTATTATTATTATCGTAATAAGTCTTATGTTTGTCCTTATTCCTATTTTATCATCCTATTAACTCTTACTTTTATCCTTATTACTATTATTATTATCGTTATAACTATTATTTTCGACCATATTCCTATTCTTATTATGTAATAACTCTTATTTTCGTCCTTATTTCTATTATTATTATCGTAATAACTCTTATTTTTGTCCTCATTCCTATTTTGTCATCGTATTAACGCTTACTTTTATCCTTATTACTATTATTATTATCGTAATAACTCTTATGTTTGTCCTTATTCCTATTTTATCATCCTATTAACTCTTACTTTTATCCTTATTACTATTATTATTATCGTTATAACTATTATTTTCGGCCATATTCCTATTCTTATTATGTAATAACTCTTATTTTTGTCCTTATTCCTATTTTATCATCGTATTAACTCCTACTTTTATCCTCATTACTATTATTATTATCGTAATTACTCTTATTTTTATCCTTATTTCTATTATTATTATCGTTATAACTATTATTTTCGGCCATATTCCTATTCTTATTATGTCATAACTCTTATTTTTATCCTTATTTCTATTATTATTATCGTAATAACTCCTATTTTTATCCTTATTACTATTATTATTATCGTAATAACTATTATTTTTATCCTTATAACTATTATTATTATCGTAATAACTCTTATGTTTGTCCTTATTCCTATTTTATCATCCTATTAACTCTTACTTTTATCCTTATTACTATTATTAATATCGTTATAACTATTATTTTCGGCCATATTCCTATTCTTATTATGTAATAACTCTTATTTTCGTCCTTATTTCTATTATTATTATCGTAATAACTCTTATTTTTGTCCTTATTCCTATTTTGTCATCGTATTAACGCTTACTTTTATCCTTATTACTACTATTATTATCGTAATAACTCTTATGTTTGTCCTTATTCCTATTTTATCATCCTATTAACTCTTACTTTTATCCTTATTACTATTATTATTATCGTTATAACTATTATTTTCGGCCACATTCCTATTCTTATTATGTAATAACTCTTATTTTTGTCCTTATTCCTATTTTATCATCGTATTAACTCCTACTTTTATCCTCATTACTATTATTATTATCGTAATAACTCTTATTTTTATCCTTATTTCTATTATTATTTTCGTTATAACTATTATTTTCGGCCATATTCCTATTCTTTTTATGTAATAACTCCTATTTTTATCCTTATTTCTATTATTATTATCGTAATAACTCCTATTTTTATCCTTATTACTATTATTATTATCGTAATAACTCTTATGTTTGTCCTTATTCCTATTTTATCATCCTATTAACTCTTACTTTTATCCTTATTACTATTATTATTATCGTCATAACTATTATTTTCGGCCATATTCCTATTCTTATTATGGAATAACTCTTATTTTTATTCTTATTTCTATTATTATTATCGTAATAACTCCTATTTTTATCCTTATTACTATTATTATTATCGTAATAACTATTATTTTTATCCTTATAACTATTATTATTATCGTAATAACTCTTATGTTTGTCCTTATTCCTATTTTATCATCCTATTAACTCTTACTTTTATCCTTATTACTATTATTGTTATCGTTATAACTATTATTTTCGGCCATATTCCTATTCTTATTATGTAATAACTCTTATTTTTGTCCTTATTCCTACTTTATCATCGTATTAACTCTTACTTTTATCCTTATTACTATTATTATTATCGTTATAACTATTATTTGCGACCATATTCCTATTCTTATTATGTAATAACTCTTATTTTCGTCCTTATTTCTATTATTATTATCGTAATAACTCTTATTTTTGTCCTCATTCCTATTTTGTCATCGTATTAACGCTTACTTTTATCCTTATTACTATTATTATTATCGTAATAACTCTTATGTTTGTCCTTATTCCTATTTTATCATCCTATTAACTCTTACTTTTATCCTTATTACTATGATTATTATCGTTATAACTATTATTTTCAGCCATATTCCTATCCTTATTATGTAATAACTCCTATTTTTATCCTTATTACTATTATTATTATCGTTATAACTATTATTTTCGGCCATATTCCGATTCTTATTATGTAATAACTCTTATTTTTGTCCTTATTCCTATTTTATCATCGTATTAACTCCTACTTTTATCCTCATTACTATTATTATTATCGTAATAACTCTTATTTTTATCCTTATTTCTATTATTATTTTCGTAATAACTCTTATGTTTGTCCTTATTCCTATTTTATCATCCTATTAACTCTTACTTTTATCCTTATTACTATTATTGTTATCGTTATAACTATTATTTTCGGCCATATTCCTATTCTTATTATGTAATAACTCTTATTTTTGTCCTTATTCCTATTTTATCATCGTATTAACTCTTACTTTTATCCTTATTACTATTATTATTATCGTTATAACTATTATTTTCGACCATATTCCTATTCTTATTATGTAATAACTCTTATTTTCGTCCTTATTTCTATTATTATTATCGTAATAACTCTTATTTTTGTCCTCATTCCTATTTTGTCATCGTATTAACGCTTACTTTTATCCTTATTACTATTATTATTATCGCAATAACTCTTATGTTTGTCCTTATTCCTATTTTATCATCCTATTAACTCTTACTTTTATCCTTATTACTATTATTATTATCGTTATAATTATTATTTTCGGCCATATTCCTATTCTTATTATGTAATAACTCTTATTTTTGTCCTTATTCCTATTTTATCATCGTATTAACTCCTACTTTTATCCTCATTACTATTATTATTATCGTAATAACTCTTATTTTTATCCTTATTTCTATTATTATTATCGTTATAACTATTATTTTCGGCCATATTCCTATTCTTATTATGTCATAACTCTTATTTTTATCCTTATTTCTATTATTATTATCGTAATAACTCCTATTTTTATCCTTATTACTATTATTATTATCGTAATAACTATTATTTTTATCCTTATAACTATTATTATTATCGTAATAACTCTTATGTTTGTCCTTATTCCTATTTTATCATCCTATTAACTCTTACTTTTATCCTTATTACTATTATTATTATCGTTATAACTATTATTTTCGGCCACATTCCTATTCTTATTATGTAATAACTCTTATTTTTGTCCTTATTCCTATTTTATCATCGTATTAATTCCTACTTTTATCCTCATTACTATTATTATTATCGTAATAACTCTTATTTTTATCCTTATTTCTATTATTATTTTCGTTATAACTATTATTTTCGGCCATATTCCTATTCTTTTTATGTAATAACTCCTATTTTTATCCTTATTTCTATTATTATTATCGTAATAACTCCTATTTTTATCCTTATTACTATTATTATTATCGTAATAACTCTTATGTTTGTCCTTATTCCTATTTTATCATCCTATTAACTCTTACTTTTATCCTTATTACTATTATTATTATCGTCATAACTATTATTTTCGGCCATATTCCTATTCTTATTATGGAATAACTCTTATTTTTATTCTTATTTCTATTATTATTATCGTAATAACTCCTATTTTTATCCTTATTACTATTATTATTATCGTAATAACTATTATTTTTATCCTTATAACTATTATTATTATCGTAATAACTCTTATGTTTGTCCTTATTCCTATTTTATCATCCTATTAACTCTTACTTTTATCCTTATTACTATTATTGTTATCGTTATAACTATTATTTTCGGCCATATTCCTATTCTTATTATGTAATAACTCTTATTTTTGTCCTTATTCCTATTTTATCATCGTATTAACTCTTACTTTTATCCTTATTACTATTATTATTATCGTTATAACTATTATTTTCGACCATATTCCTATTCTTATTATGTAATAACTCTTATTTTCGTCCTTATTTCTATTATTATTATCGTAATAACTCTTATTTTTGTCCTCATTCCTATTTTGTCATCGTATTAACGCTTACTTTTATCCTTATTACTATTATTATTATCGTAATAACTCTTATGTTTGTCCTTATTCCTATTTTATCATCCTATTAACTCTTACTTTTATCCTTATTACTATTATTATTATCGTTATAACTATTATTTTCGGCCATATTCCTATTCCTATTATGTAATAACTCTTATTTTTGTCCTTATTCCTATTTTATCATCGTATTAACTCCTACTTTTATCCTCATTACTATTATTATTATCGTAATAACTCTTATTTTTATCCTTATTTCTATTATTATTTTCGTTATAACTATTATTTTCGGCCATATTCCTATTCTTTTTATGTAATAACTCTTATTTTTATCCTTATTTCTATTATTATTATCGTAATAACTCCTATTTTTATCCTTATTACTATTATTATTATCGTAATAACTATTATTTTTATCCTTATAACAATTATTATTATCGTAATAACTCTTATGTTTGTCCTTATTCCTATTTTATCATCCTAATAACTCTTACTTTTATCCTTATTACTATTATTAATATCGTTATAACTATTGTTTTCGGCCATATTCCTATTCTTTTTATGTAATAACTCTTATTTTCGTCCTTATTTCTATTATTATTATCGTAATAACTCTTATTTTTGTCCTTATTCCTATTTTGTCATCGTATTAACGCTTACTTTTATCCTTATTACTATTATTATTATCGTAATAACTCTTATGTTTGTCCTTTTTCCTATTTTATCATCCTATTAACTCTTACTTTTATCCTTATTACTATGATTATTATCGTTATAACTATTATTTTCGGCCATATTCCGATTCTTATTATGTAATAACTCTTATTTTTGTCCTTATTCCTATTTTATCATCGTATTAACTCCTACTTTTATCCTCATTACTATTATTATTATCGTAATAACTCTTATTTTTATCCTTATTTCTATTATTATTTTCGTAATAACTCTTATGTTTGTCCTTATTCCTATTTTATCATCCTATTAACTCTTACTTTTATCCTTATTACTATTATTGTTATCGTTATAACTATTATTTTCGGCCATATTCCTATTCTTATTATGTAATAACTCTTATTTTTGTCCTTATTCCTATTTTATCATCGTATTGACTCTTACTTTTATCCTTATTACTATTATTATTATCGTTATAACTATTATTTTCGACCATATTCCTATTCTTATTATGTAATAACTCTTATTTTCGTCCTTATTTCTATTATTATTATCGTAATAACTCTTATTTTTGTCCTCATTCCTATTTTGTCATCGTATTAACGCTTACTTTTATCCTTATTACTATTATTATTATCGTAATAACTCTTATGTTTGTCCTTATTCCTATTTTATCATCCTATTAACTCTTACTTTTATCCTTATTACTATTATTATTATCGTTATAACTATTATTTTCGGCCATATTCCTATTCTTATTATGTAATAACTCTTATTTTTGTCCTTATTCCTATTTTATCATCGTATTAACTCCTACTTTTATCCTCATTACTATTATTATTATCGTAATAACTCTTATTTTTATCCTTATTTCTATTATTATTATCGTTATAACTATTATTTTCGGCCATATTCCTATTCTTATTATGTCATAACTCTTATTTTTATCCTTATTTCTATTATTATTATCGTAATAACTCCTATTTTTATCCTTATTACTATTATTATTATCGTAATAACTATTATTTTTATCCTTATAACTATTATTATTATCGTAATAACTCTTATGTTTGTCCTTATTCCTATTTTATCATCCTATTAACTCTTACTTTTATCCTTATTACTATTATTAATATCGCTATAACTATTATTTTCGGCCATATTCCTATTCTTATTATGTAATAACTCTTATTTTCGTCCTTATTTCTATTATTATTATCGTAATAACTCTTATTTTTGTCCTTATTCCTATTTTGTCATCGTATTAACGCTTACTTTTATCCTTATTACTATTATTATTATCGTAATAACTCATATGTTTGTCCTTATTCCTATTTTATCATCCTATTAACTCTTACTTTTATCCTTATTACTATTATTATTATCGTTATAACTATTATTTTCGGCCATATTCCTATTCCTATTATGTAATAACTCTTATTTTTGTCCTTATTCCTATTTTATCATCGTATTAACTCCTACTTTTATCCTCATTACTATTATTATTATCGTAATAACTCTTATTTTTATCCTTATTTCTATTATTATTTTCGTTTATAACTATTATTTTCGGCCATATTCCTATTCTTTTTATGTAATAACTCTTATTTTTATCCTTATTTCTATTATTATTATCGTAATAACTCCTATTTTTATCCTTATTACTATTATTATTATCGTAATAATTATTATTTTTATCCTTATAACTATTATTATTATCGTAATAACTCTTATGTTTGTCCATTCCTATTTTATCATCCTATTAACTCTTACTTTTATCCTTATTACTATTATTATCATCGTTATAACTATTATTTTCGACCATATTCCTATTCTTATTATGTAATAACTCTATTTTCGTCCTTATTTCTATTATTATTATCGTAATAACTCTTATTTTTGTCCTCATTCCTATTTTGTCATCGTATTAACGCTTACTTTTATCCTTATTACTATTATTATTATCGTAATAACTCTTATGTTTGTCCTTATTCCTATTTTATCATCCTATTAACTCTTACTTTTATCCATATTACTATTATTATTATCGTTATAACTATTATTTTCGGCCATATTCCTATTCTTGTTATGTAATAACTCTTATTTTTGTCCTTATTCCTATTTTGTCATCGTATTAACTCCTACTTTTATCCTCATTACTATTATTATTATCGTAATAACTCTTATTTTTATCCTTATTTCTATTATTATTTTCGTTATAACTATTATTTTCGGCCATATTCCTATTCTTTTTATGTAATAACTCTTATTTTTATCCTTATTTCTATTATTATTATCGTAATAACTCCTATTTTTATCCTTCTTACTATTATTATTATCGTAATAACTCTTATGTTTGTCCTTATTCCTATTTTATCATCCTATTAACTCTTACTTTTATCCTTATTACTATGATTATTATCGTTATAACTATTATTTTCAGCCATATTCCTATCCTTATTATGTAATAACTCCTATTTTTATCCTTATTACTATTATTATTATCGTAATAACTCTTATGTTTGTCCTTATTCCTATTTTATCATCCTATTAACTCTTACTTTTATCCTTATTACTATTATTATTATCGTTATAAACTATTATTTTCGACCATATTCCTATTCTTATTATGTAATAACTCTTATTTTCGTCCTTATTTCTATTATTATTATCGTAATAAACTCTTATTTTTGTCCTCATTCCTATTTTGTCATCGTATTAACGCTTACTTTTATCCTTATTACTATTATTATTATCGTAATAACTCTTATGTTTGTCCTTTTTCCTATTTTATCATCCTATTAACTCTTACTTTTATCCTTATTACTATTATTATTATCGTTATAACTATTATTTTCGACCATATTCCTATTCTTATTATGTAATAAACTCTTATTTTCGTCCTTATTTCTATTATTATTATCGTAATAACTCTTATTTTTGTCCTCATTCCTATTTTGTCATCGTATTAACGCTTACTTTTATCCTTATTACTATTATTATTATCGTAATAACTCTTATTTTTGTCCTTATTCCTATTTTATCATCCTATTAACTCTTACTTTTATCCTTATTACTATTATTATTATCGTTATAACTATTATTTTCGGCCATATTCCTATTCTTATTATGTAATAACTCTTATTTTTGTCCTTATTCCTATTTTATCATCGTATTAACTCCTACTTTTATCCTCATTACTATTATTATTATCGTAATAACTCTTATTTTTATCCTTATTTCTATTATTATTATCGTTATAACTATTATTTTCGGCCATATTCCTATTCTTATTATGTAATAACTCTTATTTTCGTCCTTATTTCTATTATTATTATCGTAATAACTCTTATTTTTGTCCTTATTCCTATTTTGTCATCGTATTAACGCTTACTTTTATCCTTATTACTATTATTATTATCGTAATAACTCTTATGTTTGTCCTTATTCCTATTTTATCATCCTATTAACTCTTACTTTTATCCTTATTACTATTATTATTATCGTTATAACTATTATTTTCGGCCACATTCCTATTCTTATTATGTAATAACTCTTATTTTTGTCCTTATTCCTATTTTATCATCGTATTAACTCCTACTTTTATCCTCATTACTATTATTATTATCGTAATAACTCTTATTTTTATCCTTATTTCTATTATTATTTTCGTTATAACTATTATTTTCGGCCATATTCCTATTCTATTTATGTAATAACTCCTATTTTTATCCTTATTTCTATTATTATTATCGTAATAACTCCTATTTTTATCCTTATTACTATTATTATTATCGTAATAACTCTTATATTTGTCCTTATTCCTATTTTATCATCCTATTAACTCTTACTTTTATCCTTATTACTGTTATTATTATCGTCATAACTATTATTTTCGGCCATATTCCTATTCTTATTATGGAATAACTCTTATTTTTATTCTTATTTCTATTATTATTATCGTAATAACTCCTATTTTTATCCTTATTACTATTATTATTATCGTAATAACTATTATTTTTATCCTTATAACTATTATTATTATCGTAATAACTCTTATGTTTGTCCTTATTCCTATTTTATCATCCTATTAACTCTTACTTTTATCCTTATTACTATTATTATCATCGTTATAACTATTATTTTCGACCATATTCCTATTCTTATTATGTAATAACTCTTATTTTCGTCCTTATTTCTATTATTATTATCGTAATAACTCTTATTTTTGTCCTCATTCCTATTTTGTCATCGTATTAACGCTTACTTTTATCCTTATTACTATTATTATTATCGTAATAACTCTTATGTTTGTCCTTATTCCTATTTTATCATCCTATTAACTCTTACTTTTATCCTTATTACTATTATTATTATCGTTATAACTATTATTTTCGGCCATATTCCTATTCTTGTTATGTAATAACTCTTATTTTTGTCCTTATTCCTATTTTATCATCGTATTAACTCCTACTTTTATCCTCATTACTATTATTATTATCGTAATAACTCTTATTTTTATCCTTATTTCTATTATTATTTTCGTTATAACTATTATTTTCGGCCATATTCCTATTCTTTTTATGTAATAACTCTTATTTTTATCCTTATTTCTATTATTATTATCGTAATAACTCCTATTTTTATCCTTATTACTATTATTATTATCGTAATAACTCTTATGTTTGTCCTTATTCCTATTTTATCATCCTATTAACTCTTACTTTTATCCTTATTACTATGATTATTATCGTTATAACTATTATTTTCAGCCATATTCCTATCCTTATTATGTAATAACTCCTATTTTTATCCTTATTACTATTATTATTATCGTAATAACTCTTATGTTTGTCCTTATTCCTATTTTATCATCCTATTAACTCTTACTTTTATCCTTATTACTATTATTATTATCGTTATAACTATTATTTTCGACCATATTCCTATTCTTATTATGTAATAACTCTTATTTTCGTCCTTATTTCTATTATTATTATCGTAATAACTCTTATTTTTGTCCTCATTCCTATTTTGTCATCGTATTAACGCTTACTTTTATCCTTATTACTATTATTATTATCGTAATAACTCTTATGTTTGTCCTTATTCCTATTTTATCATCCTATTAACTCTTACTTTTATCCTTATTACTATTATTATTATCGTTATAACTATTATTTTCGGCCATATTCATATTCTTATTATGTAATAACTCTTATTTTTGTCCTTATTCCTATTTTATCATCGTATTAACTCCTACTTTTATCCTCATTACTATTATTATTATCGTAATAACTCTTATTTTTATCCTTATTTCTATTATTATTATCGTTATAACTATTATTTTCGGCCATATTCCTATTCTTATTATGTCATAACTCTTATTTTTATCCTTATTTCTATTATTATTATCGTAATAACTCCTATTTTTATCCTTATTACTATTATTATTATCGTAATAACTATTATTTTTATCCTTATAACTATTATTATTATCGTAATAACTCTTATGTTTGTCCTTATTCCTATTTTATCATCCTATTAACTCTTACTTTTATCCTTATTACTATTATTAATATCGTTATAACTATTATTTTCGGCCATATTCCTATTCTTATTATGTAATAACTCTTATTTTCGTCCTTATTTCTATTATTATTATCGTAATAACTCATATTTTTGTCCTTATTCCTATTTTGTCATCGTATTAACGCTTACTTTTATCCTTATTACTATTATTATTATCGTAATAACTCTTATGTTTGTCCTTATTCCTATTTTATCATCCTATTAACTCTTACTTTTATCCTTATTACTATTATTATTATCGTTATAACTATTATTTTCGGCCACATTCCTATTCTTATTATGTAATAACTCTTATTTTTGTCCTTATTCCTATTTTATCATCGTATTAACTCCTACTTTTATCCTCATTACTATTATTATTATCGTAATAACTCTTATTTTTATCCTTATTTCTATTATTATTTTCGTTATAACTATTATTTTCGGCCATATTCCTATTCTATTTATGTAATAACTCCTATTTTTATCCTTATTTCTATTATTATTATCGTAATAACTCCTATTTTTATCCTTATTACTATTATTATTATCGTAATAACTCTTATGTTTGTCCTTATTCCTATTTTATCATCCTATTAACTCTTACTTTTATCCTTATTACTGTTATTATTATCGTCATAACTATTATTTTCGGCCATATTCCTATTCTTATTATGGAATAACTCTTATTTTTATTCTTATTTCTATTATTATTATCGTAATAACTCCTATTTTTATCCTTATTACTATTATTATTATCGTAATAACTATTATTTTTATCCTTATAACTATTATTATTATCGTAATAACTCTTATGTTTGTCCTTATTCCTATTTTATCATCCTATTAACTCTTACTTTTATCCTTATTACTATTATTATCATCGTTATAACTATTATTTTCGACCATATTCCTATTCTTATTATGTAATAACTCTTATTTTCGTCCTTATTTCTATTATTATTATCGTAATAACTCTTATTTTTGTCCTCATTCCTATTTTGTCATCGTATTAACGCTTACTTTTATCCTTATTACTATTATTATTATCGTAATAACTCTTATGTTTGTCCTTATTCCTATTTTATCATCCTATTAACTCTTACTTTTATCCTTATTACTATTATTATTATCGTTATAACTATTATTTTCGGCCATATTCCTATTCTTGTTATGTAATAACTCTTATTTTTGTCCTTATTCCTATTTTATCATCGTATTAACTCCTACTTTTATCCTCATTACTATTATTATTATCGTAATAACTCTTATTTTTATCCTTATTTCTATTATTATTTTCGTTATAACTATTATTTTCGGCCATATTCCTATTCTTTTTATGTAATAACTCTTATTTTTATCCTTATTTCTATTATTATTATCGTAATAACTCCTATTTTTATCCTTATTACTATTATTATTATCGTAATAACTCTTATGTTTGTCCTTATTCCTATTTTATCATCCTATTAACTCTTACTTTTATCCTTATTACTATGATTATTATCGTTATAACTATTATTTTCAGCCATATTCCTATCCTTATTATGTAATAACTCCTATTTTTATCCTTATTACTATTATTATTATCGTAATAACTCTTATGTTTGTCCTTATTCCTATTTTATCATCCTATTAACTCTTACTTTTATCCTTATTACTATTATTATTATCGTTATAACTATTATTTTCGACCATATTCCTATTCTTATTATGTAATAACTCTTATTTTCGTCCTTATTTCTATTATTATTATCGTAATAACTCTTATTTTTGTCCTCATTCCTATTTTGTCATCGTATTAACGCTTACTTTTATCCTTATTACTATTATTATTATCGTAATAACTCTTATGTTTGTCCTTATTCCTATTTTATCATCCTATTAACTCTTACTTTTATCCTTATTACTATTATTATTATCGTTATAACTATTATTTTCGGCCATATTCCTATTCTTATTATGTAATAACTCTTATTTTTGTCCTTATTCCTATTTTATCATCGTATTAACTCCTACTTTTATCCTCATTACTATTATTATTATCGTAATAACTCTTATTTTTATCCTTATTTCTATTATTATTATCGTTATAACTATTATTTTCGGCCATATTCCTATTCTTATTATGTCATAACTCTTATTTTTATCCTTATTTCTATTATTATTATCGTAATAACTCCTATTTTTATCCTTATTACTATTATTATTATCGTAATAACTATTATTTTTATCCTTATAACTATTATTATTATCGTAATAACTCTTATGTTTGTCCTTATTCCTATTTTATCATCCTATTAACTCTTACTTTTATCCTTATTACTATTATTAATATCGTTATAACTATTATTTTCGGCCATATTCCTATTCTTATTATGTAATAACTCTTATTTTAGTCCTTATTTCTATTATTATTATCGTAATAACTCATATTTTTGTCCTTATTCCTATTTTGTCATCGTATTAACGCTTACTTTTATCCTTATTACTATTATTATTATCGTAATAACTCTTATGTTTGTCCTTATTCCTATTTTATCATCCTATTAACTCTTACTTTTATCCTTATTACTATTATTATTATCGTTATAACTATTATTTTCGGCCACATTCCTATTCTTATTATGTAATAACTCTTATTTTTGTCCTTATTCCTATTTTATCATCGTATTAACTCCTACTTTTATCCTCATTACTATTATTATTATCGTAATAACTCTTATTTTTATCCTTATTTCTATTATTATTTTCGTTATAACTATTATTTTCGGCCATATTCCTATTCTATTTATGTAATAACTCCTATTTTTATCCTTATTTCTATTATTATTATCGTAATAACTCCTATTTTTATCCTTATTACTATTATTATTATCGTAATAACTCTTATGTTTGTCCTTATTCCTATTTTATCATCCTATTAACTCTTACTTTTATCCTTATTACTGTTATTATTATCGTCATAACTATTATTTTCGGCCATATTCCTATTCTTATTATGGAATAACTCTTATTTTTATTCTTATTTCTATTATTATTATCGTAATAACTCCTATTTTTATCCTTATTACTATTATTATTATCGTAATAACTATTATTTTTATCCTTATAACTATTATTATTATCGTAATAACTCTTATGTTTGTCCTTATTCCTATTTTATCATCCTATTAACTCTTACTTTTATCCTTATTACTATTATTATCATCGTTATAACTATTATTTTCGACCATATTCCTATTCTTATTATGTAATAACTCTTATTTTCGTCCTTATTTCTATTATTATTATCGTAATAACTCTTATTTTTGTCCTCATTCCTATTTTGTCATCGTATTAACGCTTACTTTTATCCTTATTACTATTATTATTATCGTAATAACTCTTATGTTTGTCCTTATTCCTATTTTATCATCCTATTAACTCTTACTTTTATCCTTATTACTATTATTATTATCGTTATAACTATTATTTTCGGCCATATTCCTATTCTTGTTATGTAATAACTCTTATTTTTGTCCTTATTCCTATTTTATCATCGTATTAACTCCTACTTTTATCCTCATTACTATTATTATTATCGTAATAACTCTTATTTTTATCCTTATTTCTATTATTATTTTCGTTATAACTATTATTTTCGGCCATATTCCTATTCTTTTTATGTAATAACTCTTATTTTTATCCTTATTTCTATTATTATTATCGTAATAACTCCTATTTTTATCCTTATTACTATTATTATTATCGTAATAACTCTTATGTTTGTCCTTATTCCTATTTTATCATCCTATTAACTCTTACTTTTATCCTTATTACTATGATTATTATCGTTATAACTATTATTATCAGCCATATTCCTATCCTTATTATGTAATAACTCCTATTTTTATCCTTATTACTATTATTATTATCGTAATAACTCTTATGTTTGTCCTTATTCCTATTTTATCATCCTATTAACTCTTACTTTTATCCTTATTACTATTATTATTATCGTTATAACTATTATTTTCGACCATATTCCTATTCTTATTATGTAATAACTCTTATTTTCGTCCTTATTTCTATTATTATTATCGTAATAACTCTTATTTTTGTCCTCATTCCTATTTTGTCATCGTATTAACGCTTACTTTTATCCTTATTACTATTATTATTATCGTAATAACTCTTATGTTTGTCCTTTTTCCTATTTTATCATCCTATTAACTCTTACTTTTATCCTTATTACTATGATTATTATCGTTATAACTATTATTTTCAGCCATATTTCTATCCTTATTATGTAATAACTCCTATTTTTATCCTTATTACTATTATTATTATCGTAATAACTCTTATGTTTGTCCTTATTCCTATTTTATCATCCTATTAACTCTTACTTTTATCCTTATTACTATTATTATTATCGTTATAACTATTATTTTCGACCATATTCCTATTCTTATTATGTAATAACTCTTATTTTCGTCCTTATTTCTATTATTATTATCGTAATAACTCTTATTTTTGTCCTTATTCCTATTTTGTCATCGTATTAACGCTTACTTTTATCCTTATTACTATTATTATTATCGTAATAACTCTTATGTTTGTCCTTATTCCTATTTTATCATCGTATTAACTCCTACTTTTATCCTCATTACTATTATTATTATCGTAATAACTCTTATTTTTATCCTTATTTCTATTATTATTATCGTTATAACTATTATTTTCGGCCATATTCCTATTCTTATTATGTAATAACTCTTATTTTTATCCTTATTTCTATTATTATTATCGTAATAACTCCTATTTTTATCCTTATTACTATTATTATTATCGTAGTAACTATTATTTTTATCCTTATAACTATTATTATTATCGTAATAACTCTTATGTTTGTCCTTATTCCTATTTTATCATCCTATTAACTCTTACTTTTATCCTTATTACTATTATTAATATCGTTATAATTATTATTTTCGCCCATATTCCTATTCTTATTATGTAATAACTCTTATTTTCGTCCTTATTTCTATTATTATTATCGTAATAACTCTTATTTTTGTCCTTATTCCTATTTTATCATCGTATTAACTCCTACTTTTATCCTCATTACTATTATTATTATCGTAATAACTATTATTTTTATCCTTATAACTATTATTATTATCGTAATAACTCTTATGTTTGTCCTTATTCCTGTTTTATCATCCTATTAACTCTTACTTTTATCCTTATTACTATTATTAATATCGTTATAACTATTATTTTCGGCCATATTCCTATTCTTATTATGTAATAACTCTTATTTTCGTCCTTATTTCTATTATTATTATCGTAATAACTCTTATTTTTGTCCTTATTCCTATTTTGTCATCGTATTAACGCTTACTTTTAACCTTATTACTATTATTATTATCGTAATAACTCTTATTTTTGTCCTCATTCCTATTTTGTCATCGTATTAACGCTTACTTTTATCCTTATTACTATTATTATTATCGTAATAATTCTTATGTTTGTCCTTATTCCTATTTTATCATCCTATTAACTCTTACTTTTATCCTTATTACTATTATTATTATCGTTATAACTATTATTTTCGGCCATATTCCTATTCTTATTATGTAATAACTCTTATTTTTGTCCTTATTCCTATTTTATCATCCTATTAACTCTTACTTTTATCCTCATTACTATTATTATTATCGTAATAACTCTTATTTTTATCCTTATTTCTATTATTATTTTCGTTATAACTATTATTTTCGGCCATATTCCTATTCTTTTTATGTAATAACTCTTATTTTTATCCTTATTTCTATTATTATTATCGTAATAACTCCTATTTTTATCCTTATTACTATTATTATTATCCTAATAACTCTTATGTTTGTCCTTATTCCTATTTTATCATCCTATTAACTCTTACTTTTATCCTTATTACTATTATTATTATCGTTATAACTATTATTTTCGGCCATATTCCTATTCTTATTATGTAATAACTCTTATTTTTGTCCTTATTCCTATTTTGTCATCGTATTAACGCTTACTTTTATCCTTATTACTATTATTATTATCGTAATAACTCTTATGTTTGTCCTTATTCCTATTTTATCATCCTATTAACTCTTACTTTTATCCTTATTACTATTATTATTATCGTTATAACTATTATTTTCGACCATATTCCTATTCTTATTATGTAATAACTCTTATTTTCTTCCTTATTTCTATTATTATTATCGTAATAACTCCTACTTTTATCCTCATTACTATTATTATTATCGTAATAACTCTTATTTTTATCCTTATTTCTATTATTATTTTCGTTATAACTATTATTTTCGGCCATATTCCTATTCTTTTTATGTAATAACTCTTATTTTTATCCTTATTTCTATTATTATTATCGTAATAACTCCTATTTTTATCCTTATTACTATTATTATTATCGTAATAACTATTATTTTTATCCTTATAACTATTATTATTATCGCAATAACTCTTATGTTTGTCCTTATTCCTATTTTATCATCCTAATAACTCTTACTTTTATCCTTATTACTATTATTAATATCGTTATAACTATTATTTTCGGCCATATTCCTATTCTTATTATGTAATAACTCTTATTTTCGTCCTTATTTCTATTAGTATTATCGTAATAACTCTTATTTTTGTCCTTATTCCTATTTTGTCATCGTATTAACGCTTACTTTTATCCTTATTACTATTATTATTATCGTAATAACTCTTATGTTTGTCCTTTTTCCTATTTTATCATCCTATTAACTCTTACTTTTATCCTTATTACTATGATTATTATCGTTATAACTATTATTTTCAGCCATATTCCTATCCTTATTATGTAATAACTCCTATTTTTATCCTTATTACTATTATTATTATCGTAATAACTCTTATGTTTGTCCTTATTCCTATTTTATCATCCTATTAACTCTTACTTTTATCCTTATTACTATTATTATTATCGTTATAACTATTATTTTCGACCATATTCCTATTCTTATTATGTAATAACTCTTATTTTCGTCCTTATTTCTATTATTATTATCGTAATAACTCTTATTTTTGTCCTTATTCCTATTTTGTCATCGTATTAACGCTTACTTTTATCCTTATTACTATTATTATTATCGTAATAACTCTTATGTTTGTCCTTATTCCTATTTTATCATCGTATTAACTCCTACTTTTATCCTCATTACTATTATTATTATCGTAATAACTCCTATTTTTATCCTTATTACTATTATTATTATCGTAATAACTATTATTTTTATCCTTATAACTATTATTATTATCGTAATAACTCTTATGTTTGTCCTTATTCCTATTTTATCATCCTATTAACTCTTACTTTTATCCTTATTACTATTATTAATATCGTTATAACTATTATTTTCGGGCATATTCCTATTCTTATTATGTAATAACTCTTATTTTCGTCCTTATTTCTATTATTATTATCGTAATAACTCTTATTTTTGTCCTTATTCCTATTTTATCATCGTATTAACTCCTACTTTTATCCTCATTACTATTATTATTATCGTAATAACTATTATTTTTATCCTTATAACTATTATTATTATCGTAATAACTCTTATGTTTGTCCTTTTTCCTATTTTATCATCCTATTAACTCCTACTTTTATCCTTATTACTATTATTGTTATCGTTATAACTATTATTTTCGGCCATATTCCTATTCTTATTATGTAATAACTCTTATTTTTGTCCTTATTCCTATTTTATCATCGTATTAACTCCTACTTTTATCCTCATTACTATTATTATTATCGTAATAACTCTTATTTTTATCCTTATTTCTATTATTATTATCGTTATAACTATTATTTTCGGCCATATTCCTATTCTTTTTATGTAATAACACTTATTTTTATCCTTATTTCTATTATTATTATCGTAATAACTCCTATTTTTATCCTTATTACTATTATTATTATCGTAATAACTCTTATGTTTGTCCTTATTCCTATTTTATCATCCTATTAACTCTTACTTTTATCCTTATTACTATGATTATTATCGTTATAACTATTATTTTCAGCCATATTCCTATTCTTATTATGTAATAACTCTTATTTTTGTCCTTATTCCTATTTCATCATCGTATTAACTCCTACTTTTATCCTCATTACTATTATTATTATCGTAATAACTCTTATTTTTATCCTTATTTCTATTATTATTATCGTTATAACTATTATTTTCGGCCATATTCCTATTCTTATTATGTAATAACTCTTATTTTTATCCTTATTTCTATTATTATTATCGTAATAACTCCTATTTTTATCCTTATTACTATTATTATTATCGTAATAACTCTTATGTTTGTCCTTATTCCTATTTTATCATCCTATTAACTCTTACTTTTATCCTTATTACTATGATTATTATCGTTATAACTATTATTTTCAGCCATATTCCTATCCTTATTATGTAATAACTCCTATTTTTATCCTTATTACTATTATTATTATCGTAATAACTCTTATGTTTGTCCTTATTCCTATTTTATCATCCTATTAACTCTTACTTTTATCCTTATTACTATTATTATTATCGTTATAACTATTATTTTCGACCATATTCCTATCCTTATTATGTAATAACTCTTATTTTCGTCCTTATTTCTATTATTATTATCGTAATAACTCTTATTTTTATCCTTATTTCTATTATTATTATCGTTATAACTATTATTTTCGGCCATATTCCTATTCTTATTATGTAATAACTCTTATTTTTATCCTTATTTCTATTATTATTATCGTAATAACTCCTATTTTTATCCTTATTACTATTATTATTATCGTAATAACTATTATTTTTATCCTTATAACTATTATTATTATCGTAATAACTCCTATTTTTATCCTCATTACTATTATTATTATCGTAATAACTCTTATTTTTGTCCTTATTCCTATTTTGTCATCGTATTAACGCTTACTTTTATCCTTATTACTATTATTATTATCGTAATAACTCTTATGTTTGTCCTTTTTCCTATTTTATCATCCTATTAACTCTTACTTTTATCCTTATTACTATTATTATTATCGTTATAACTATTATTTTCGGACATATTCCTATTCTTATTATGTAATAACCCTTATTTTTGTCCTTATTCCTATTTTATCATCGTATTAACTCCTACTTTTATCCTCATTACTATTATTATTATCGTAATAACTCTTATTTTTATCCTTATTTCTATCATTATTATCGTTATAACTATTATTTTCGGCCATATTCCTATTCTTTTTATGTAATAACTCTTATTTTTATCCTTACTTCTATTATTATTATCGTAATAACTCCTATTTTTATCCTTATTACTATTATTATTATCGTCATACCTCTTATTTTTGTCCTTATTCCTATTTTGTCATCGTATTAACGCTTACTTTTATCCTTATTACTATTATTATTATCGTAATAACTCTTATGTTTGTCCTTATTCCTATTTTATCATCCTATTAACTCTTACTTTTATCCTTATTACTATTATTAATATCGTTATAACTATTATTTTCGGCCATATTCCTATTCTTATTATGTAATAACTCTTATTTTCGTCCTTATTTCTATTAGTATTATCGTAATAACTCTTATTTTTTGTCCTTATTCCTATTTTGTCATCGTATTAAACGCTTACTTTTATCCTTATTACTATTATTATTATCGTAATAACTCTTATGTTTGTCCTTTTTCCTATTTTATCATCCTATTAACTCTTACTTTTATCCTTATTACTATGATTATTATCGTTATAACTATTATTTTCAGCCATATTCCTATCCTTATTATGTAATAACTCCTATTTTTATCCTTATTACTATTATTATTATCGTAATAACTCTTATGTTTGTCCTTATTCCTATTTTATCATCCTATTAACTCTTACTTTTATCCTTATTACTATTATTATTATCGTTATAACTATTATTTTCGACCATATTCCTATTCTTATTATGTAATAACTCTTATTTTCGTCCTTATTTCTATTATTATTATCGTAATAACTCTTATTTTTGTCCTTATTCCTATTTTGTCATCGTATTAACGCTTACTTTTATCCTTATTACTATTATTATTATCGTAATAACTCTTATGTTTGTCCTTATTCCTATTTTATCATCGTATTAACTCCTACTTTTATCCTCATTACTATTATTATTATCGTAATAACTCCTATTTTTATCCTTATTACTATTATTATTATCGTAATAACTATTATTTTTATCCTTATAACTATTATTATTATCGTAATAACTCTTATGTTTGTCCTTATTCCTATTTTATCATCCTATTAACTCTTACTTTTATCCTTATTACTATTATTAATATCGTTATAACTATTATTTTCGGGCATATTCCTATTCTTATTATGTAATAACTCTTATTTTCGTCCTTATTTCTATTATTATTATCGTAATAACTCTTATTTTTGTCCTTATTCCTATTTTATCATCGTATTAACTCCTACTTTTATCCTCATTACTATTATTATTATCGTAATAACTATTATTTTTATCCTTATAACTATTATTATTATCGTAATAACTCTTATGTTTGTCCTTTTTCCTATTTTATCATCCTATTAACTCCTACTTTTATCCTTATTACTATTATTGTTATCGTTATAAACTATTATTTTCGGCCATATTCCTATTCTTATTATGTAATAACTCTTATTTTTGTCCTTATTCCTATTTTATCATCGTATTAACTCCTACTTTTATCCTCATTACTATTATTATTATCGTAATAACTCTTATTTTTATCCTTATTTCTATTATTATTATCGTTATAAACTATTATTTTCGGCCATATTCCTATTCTTTTTATGTAATAACACTTATTTTTATCCTTATTTCTATTATTATTATCGTAATAACTCCTATTTTTATCCTTATTACTATTATTATTATCGTAATAACTCTTATGTTTGTCCTTATTCCTATTTTATCATCCTATTAACTCTTACTTTTATCCTTATTACTATGATTATTATCGTTATAACTATTATTTTCAGCCATATTCCTATTCTTATTATGTAATAACTCTTATTTTTGTCCTTATTCCTATTTCATCATCGTATTAACTCCTACTTTTATCCTCATTACTATTATTATCGTAATAACTCTTATTTTTATCCTTATTTCTATTATTATTATCGTTATAACTATTATTTTCGGCCATATTCCTATTCTTATTATGTAATAACTCTTATTTTTATCCTTTATTTCTATTATTATTATCGTAATAACTCCTATTTTTATCCTTATTACTATTATTATTATCGTAATAACTCTTATGTTTGTCCTTATTCCTATTTTATCATCCTATTAACTCTTACTTTTATCCTTATTACTATGATTATTATCGTTATAACTATTATTTTCAGCCATATTCCTATCCTTATTATGTAATAACTCCTATTTTTATCCTTATTACTATTATTATTATCGTAATAACTCTTATGTTTGTCCTTATTCCTATTTTATCATCCTATTAACTCTTACTTTTATCCTTATTACTATTATTATTATCGTTATAACTATTATTTTCGACCATATTCCTATCCTTATTATGTAATAACTCTTATTTTCGTCCTTATTTCTATTATTATTATCGTAATAACTCTTATTTTTATCCTTATTTCTATTATTATTATCGTTATAACTATTATTTTCGGCCATATTCCTATTCTTATTATGTAATAACTCTTATTTTTATCCTTATTTCTATTATTATTATCGTAATAACTCCTATTTTTATCCTTATTACTATTATTATTATCGTAATAACTATTATTTTTATCCTTATAACTATTATTATTATCGTAATAACTCCTATTTTTATCCTCATTACTATTATTATTATCGTAATAACTCTTATTTTTGTCCTTATTCCTATTTTGTCATCGTATTAACGCTTACTTTTATCCTTATTACTATTATTATTATCGTAATAACTCTTATGTTTGTCCTTTTTCCTATTTTATCATCCTATTAACTCTTACTTTTATCCTTATTACTATTATTATTATCGTTATAACTATTATTTTCGGACATATTCCTATTCTTATTATGTAATAACCCTTATTTTTGTCCTTATTCCTATTTTATCATCGTATTAACTCCTACTTTTATCCTCATTACTATTATTATTATCGTAATAACTCTTATTTTTATCCTTATTTCTATCATTATTATCGTTATAACTATTATTTCGGCCATATTCCTATTCTTTTTATGTAATAACTCTTATTTTTATCCTTACTTCTATTATTATTATCGTAATAACTCCTATTTTTATCCTTATTACTATTATTATTATCGTCATACCTCTTATTTTTGTCCTTATTCCTATTTTGTCATCGTATTAACGCTTACTTTTATCCTTATTACTATTATTATTATCGTAATAACTCTTATGTTTGTCCTTATTCCTATTTTATCATCCTATTAACTCTTACTTTTATCCTTATTACTATTATTATTATCGTTATAACTATTATTTTCGGCCATATTCCTATTCTTATTATGTAATAACTCTTATTTTTGTCCTTATTCCTATTTTATCATCGTATTAACTCCTACTTTTATCCTCATTACTATTATTATTATCGTAATAGCTCTTATTTTTATCCTTATTTCTATTATTATTTTCGTTATAACTATTATTTTCGGCCATATTCCTATTCTTTTTATGTAATAACTCTTATTTTTATCCTTATTTCTATTATTATTATCGTAATAACTCCTATTTTTATCCTTATTACTATTATTATTATCGTAATAACTATTATTTTTATCCTTATAACTATTATTATTATCGTAATAACTCTTATGTTTGTCCTTATTCCTATTTTATCATCCTATTAACTCTTACTTTTATCCTTATTACTATTATTAATATCGTTATAACTATTATTTTCGGCCATATTCCTATTCTTATTATGTAATAACTCTTATTTTCGTCCTTATTTCTATTATTATTATCGTAATAACTCTTATTTTTGTCCTTATTCCTATTTTGTCATCGTATTAACGCTTACTTTTATCCTTATTACTATTATTATTATCGTAATAACTCTTATGTTTGTCCTTTTTCCTATTTTATCATCCTATTAGCTCTTACTTGTATCCTTATTACTCTTATTGTTATCGTTATAACTATTATTTTCGGCCATATTCCTATTCTTATTATGTAATAACTCTTATTTTTGTCCTTATTCCCTATTTTATCATCGTATTAACTCCTACTTTTATCCTCATTACTATTATTATTATCGTAATAACTCTTATTTTTATCCTTATTTCTATTATTATTTTCGTTATAACTATTATTTTCGGCCATATTCCTATTCTTTTTATGTAATAACTCTTATTTTTATCCTTATTTCTATTATTATTATCGTAGTAACTCCTATTTTTATCCTTATTACTATTATTATTATCGTAATAACTCTTATGTTTGTCCTTATTCCTATTTTATCATCCTATTAACTCTTACTTTTATCCTTATTACTATTACTATTATCGTTATAACTATTATTTTCGGCCATATTCCTATTCTTTTTATGTAATAACTCTTATTTTTATCCTTATTTCTATTATTATTATCGTAATAACTCCTATTTTTATCCTTATTACTATTATTATTATCGTAATAACTATTATTTTTATCCTTATAACTATTATTATTATCGTAATAACTCTTATGTTTGTCCTTATTCCTATTTTATCATCCTATTAACTCTTACTTTTATCCTTATTACTATTATTAATATCGTTATAACTATTATTTTCGGCCATATTCCTATTCTTATTATGTAATAACTCTTATTTTCGTCCTTATTTCTATTATTATTATCGTAATAACTCTTATTTTTGTCCTTATTCCTATTTTGTCATCGTATTAACGCTTACTTTTATCCTTATTACTATTATTATTATCGTAATAACTCTTATGTTTGTCCTTTTTCCTATTTTATCATCCTATTAACTCTTACTTTTATCCTTATTACTATTATTATTATCGTTATAACTATTATTTTCGGCCATATTCCTATTCTTATTATGTAATAACCCTTATTTTTGTCCTTATTCCTATTTTATCATCGTATTAACTCCTACTTTTATCCTCATTACTATTATTATTATCGTAATAACTCTTATTTTTATCCTTATTTCTATCATTATTATCGTTATAACTATTATTTTCGGCCATATTCCTATTCTTTTTATGTAATAACTCTTATTTTTATCCTTACTTCTATTATTATTATCGTAATAACTCCTATTTTTATCCTTATTACTATTATTATTATCGTCATACCTCTTATTTTTGTCCTTATTCCTATTTTGTCATCGTATTAACGCTTACTTTTATCCTTATTACTATTATTATTATCGTAATAACTCTTATGTTTGTCCTTATTCCTATTTTATCATCCTATTAACTCTTACTTTTATCCTTATTACTATTATTATTATCGTTATAACTATTATTTTCGGCCATATTCCTATTCTTATTATGTAATAACTCTTATTTTTGTCCTTATTCCTATTTTATCATCGTATTAACTCCTACTTTTATCCTCATTACTATTATTATTATCGTAATAGCTCTTATTTTTATCCTTATTTCTATTATTATTTTCGTTATAACTATTATTTTCGGCCATATTCCTATTCTTTTTATGTAATAACTCTTATTTTTATCCTTATTTCTATTATTATTATCGTAATAACTCCTATTTTTATCCTTATTACTATTATTATTATCGTAATAACTATTATTTTTATCCTTATAACTATTATTATTATCGTAATAACTCTTATGTTTGTCCTTATTCCTATTTTATCATCCTATTAACTCTTACTTTTATCCTTATTACTATTATTAATATCGTTATAACTATTATTTTCGGCCATATTCCTATTCTTATTATGTAATAACTCTTATTTTCGTCCTTATTTCTATTATTATTATCGTAATAACTCTTATTTTTGTCCTTATTCCTATTTTGTCATCGTATTAACGCTTACTTTTATCCTTATTACTATTATTATTATCGTAATAACTCTTATGTTTGTCCTTTTTCCTATTTTATCATCCTATTAGCTCTTACTTTTATCCTTATTACTCTTATTGTTATCGTTATAACTATTATTTTCGGCCATATTCCTATTCTTATTATGTAATAACTCTTATTTTTGTCCTTATTCCTATTTTATCATCGTATTAACTCCTACTTTTATCCTCATTACTATTATTATTATCGTAATAACTCTTATTTTTATCCTTATTTCTATTATTATTTTCGTTATAACTATTATTTTCGGCCATATTCCTATTCTTTTTATGTAATAACTCTTATTTTTATCCTTATTTCTATTATTATTATCGTAGTAACTCCTATTTTTATCCTTATTACTATTATTATTATCGTAATAACTCTTATGTTTGTCCTTATTCCTATTTTATCATCCTATTAACTCTTACTTTTATCCTTATTACTATTACTATTATCGTTATAACTATTATTTTCGACCATATTCCTATTCTTATTATGTAATAACTCTTATTTTCGTCCTTATTTCTATTATTATTATCGTAATAACTCTTATTTTTGTCCTCATTCCTATTTTGTCATCGTATTAACGCTTACTTTTATCCTTATTACTATTATTATTATCGTAATAACTCTTATGTTTGTCCTTATTCCTATTTTATCATCCTATTAACTCTTACTTTTATCCTTATTACTATTATTATTATCGTTATAACTATTATTTTCGGCCATATTCCTATTCTTATTATGTAATAACTCTTATTTTTGTCCTTATTCCTATTTTATCATCGTATTAACTCCTACTTTTATCCTCATTACTATTATTATTATCGTAATAACTCTTATTTTTATCCTTATTTCTATTATTATTTTCGTTATAACTATTATTTTCGGCCATATTCCTATTCTTTTTATGTAATAACTCTTATTTTTATCCTTATTTCTATTATTATTATCGTAATAACTCCTATTTTTATCCTTATTACTATTATTATTATCCTAATAACTCTTATGTTTGTCCTTATTCCTATTTTATCATCCTATTAACTCTTACTTTTATCCTTATTACTATTATTATTATCGTTATAACTATTATTTTCGGCCATATTCCTATTCTTATTATGTAATAACTCTTATTTTTGTCCTTATTCCTATTTTATCATCGTATTAACTCCTACTTTTATCCTCATTACTATTATTATTATCGTAATAACTCTTATTTTTATCCTTATTTCTATTATTATTATCGTTATAACTATTATTTTCGGCCATATTCCTATTCTTATTATGTAATAACTCTTATTTTTATCCTTATTTCTATTATTATTATCGTAATAACTCCTATTTTTATCCTTATTACTATTATTATTATCGTAATAACTCTTATGTTTGTCCTTATTCCTATTTTATCATCCTATTAACTCTTACTTTTATCCTTATTACTATGATTATTATCGTTATAACTATTATTTTCAGCCATATTCCTATCCTTATTATGTAATAACTCCTATTTTTATCCTTATTACTATTATTATTATCGTAATAACTCTTATGTTTGTCCTTATTCCTATTTTATCATCCTATTAACTCTTACTTTTATCCTTATTACTATTATTATTATCGTTATAACTATTATTTTCGACCATATTCCTATCCTTATTATGTAATAACTCTTATTTTCGTCCTTATTTCTATTATTATTATCGTAATAACTCTTATTTTTGTCCTTATTCCTATTTTGTCATCGTATTAACGCTTACTTTTATCCTTATTACTATTATTATTATCGTAATAACTCTTATGTTTGTCCTTATTCCTATTTTATCATCCTATTAACTCTTACTTTTATCCTTATTACTATTATTATTATCGTTATAACTATTATTTTCGGCCATATTCCTATTCTTATTATGTAATAACTCTTATTTTTGTCCTTATTCCTATTTTATCATCGTATTAACTCCTACTTTTATCCTCATTACTATTATTATTATCGTAATAACTCTTATTTTTATCCTTATTTCTATTATTATTATCGTTATAACTATTATTTTCGGCCATATTCCTATTCTTATTATGTAATAACTCTTATTTTTATCCTTATTTCTATTATTATTATCGTAATAACTCCTATTTTTATCCTCATTACTATTATTATTATCGTAATAACTATTATTTTTATCCTTATAACTATTATTATTATCGTAATAACTCTTATGTTTGTCCTTATTCCTGTTTTATCATCCTATTAACTCTTACTTTTATCCTTATTACTATTATTAATATCGTTATAACTATTATTTTCGGCCATATTCCTATTCTTATTATGTAATAACTCTTATTTTCGTCCTTATTTCTATTATTTTTATCGTAATAACTCTTATTTTTGTCCTTATTCCTATTTTGTCATCGTATTAACGCTTACTTTTATCCTTATTACTATTATTATTATCGTAATAACTCTTATGTTTGTCCTTATTCCTATTTTATCATCCTATTAACTCTTACTTTTATCCTTATTACTATTATTATTATCGTTATAACTATTATTTTCGGCCATATTCCTATTCTTATTATGTAATAACTCTTATTTTTGTCCTTATTCCTATTTTATCATCCTATTAACTCTTACTTTTATCCTTATTACTATTATTAATATCGTTATAACTATTATTTTCGGCCATATTCCTATTCTTATTATGTAATAACTCTTATTTTCGTCCTTATTTCTATTATTATTATCGTAATAACTCTTATTTTTGTCCTTATTCCTATTTTGTCATCGTATTAACGCTTACTTTTATCCTTATTACTATTATTATTATCGTAATAACTCTTATGTTTGTCCTTTTTCCTATTTTATCATCCTATTAGCTCTTACTTTTATCCTTATTACTCTTATTGTTATCGTTATAACTATTATTTTCGGCCATATTCCTATTCTTATTATGTAATAACTCTTATTTTTGTCCTTATTCCTATTTTATCATCGTATTAACTCCTACTTTTATCCTCATTACTATTATTATTATCGTAATAACTCTTATTTTTATCCTTATTTCTATTATTATTTTCGTTATAACTATTATTTTCGGCCATATTCCTATTCTTTTTATGTAATAACTCTTATTTTTATCCTTATTTCTATTATTATTATCGTAGTAACTCCTATTTTTATCCTTATTACTATTATTATTATCGTAATAACTCTTATGTTTGTCCTTATTCCTATTTTATCATCCTATTAACTCTTACTTTTATCCTTATTACTATTACTATTATCGTTATAACTATTATTTTCGACCATATTCCTATTCTTATTATGTAATAACTCTTATTTTCGTCCTTATTTCTATTATTATTATCGTAATAACTCTTATTTTTGTCCTCATTCCTATTTTGTCATCGTATTAACGCTTACTTTTATCCTTATTACTATTATTATTATCGTAATAACTCTTATGTTTGTCCTTATTCCTATTTTATCATCCTATTAACTCTTACTTTTATCCTTATTACTATTATTATTATCGTTATAACTATTATTTTCGGCCATATTCCTATTCTTATTATGTAATAACTCTTATTTTTGTCCTTATTCCTATTTTATCATCGTATTAACTCCTACTTTTATCCTCATTACTATTATTATTATCGTAATAACTGTTATTTTTATCCTTATTTCTATTATTATTTTCGTTATAACTATTATTTTCGGCCGTATTCCTATTCTTTTTGTGTAATAACTCTTATTTTTATCCTTATTTCTATTATTATTATCGTAATAACTCCTATTTTTATCCTTATTACTATTATTATTATCGTAATAACTATTATGTTTGTCCTTATTCCTATTTTATCATCCTATTAACTCTTACTTTTATCCTTATTACTATTATTATTATCGTTATAACTATTATTTTCGGCCATATTCCTATTCTTATTATGTAATAACTCTTATTTTTGTCCTTATTCCTATTTTATCATCGTATTAACTCCTACTTTTATCCTCATTACTATTATTATTATCGTAATAACTCTTATTTTTATCCTTATTTCTATTATTATTATCGTTATAACTATTATTTTCGGCCATATTCCTATTCTTATTATGTAATAACTCTTATTTTTATCCTTATTTCTATTATTATTATCGTAATAACTCCTATTTTTATCCTTATTACTATTATTATTATCGTAATAACTATTATTTTTATCCTTATAACTATTATTATTATCGTAATAACTCTTATGTTTGTCCTTATTCCTATTTTATCATCCTATTAACTCTTACTTTTATCCTTATTACTATTATTAATATCGTTATAACTATTATTTTCGGCCATATTCCTATTCTTATTATGTAATAACTCTTATTTTCGTCCTTATTTCTATTGTTATTATCGTAATAACTCTTATTTTTGTCCTTATTCCTATTTTGTCATCGTATTAACGCTTACTTTTATCCTTATTACTATTATTATTATCGTAATAACTCTTATGTTTGTCCTTTTTCCTATTTTATCATCCTATTAACTCTTACTTTTATCCTTATTACTATTATTATTATCGTAATAACTCTTATTTTTATCCTTATTTCTATTATTATTATCGTTATAACTATTATGTTTGTCCTTATTCCTATTTTATCATCCTATTGACTCTTACTTTTATCCTTATCACTATTATTATTATCGTTATAACTATTATTTTCGACCATATTCCTATTCTTATTATGTAATAACTCTTATTTTCGTCCTTATTTCTATTATTATTATCGTAATAACTCTTATTTTCATCCTTATTTCTATTATTATTATCGTTATAACTATTATTTTCGGCCATATTCCTATTCTTTTTATGTAATAACTCTTATTTTTATCCTTATTTCTATTATTATTATCGTAATAACTCCTATTTTTATCCTTATTACTATTATTATTATCGTAATAACTCCTATGTTTGTCCTTATTCCTATTTTATAATCCTATTAACTCTTACTTTTATCCTTATTACTATGATTATTATCGTTATAACTATTATTTTCAGCCATATTCCTATCCTTATTATGTAATAACTCCTATTTTTATCCTTATTACTATTATTATTATCGTTATAACTATTATTTTCGGCCATATTCCTATTCTTATTATGTAATAACTCTTATTTTTGTCCTTATTCCTATTTTATCATCGTATTAACTCCTACTTTTATCCTCATTACTATTATTATTATCGTAATAACTCTTATTTTTATCCTTATTTCTATTATTATTTTCGTTATAACTATTATTTTCGGCCATATTCCTATTCTTTTTATGTAATAACTCTTATTTTTATCCTTATTTCTATTATTATTATCGTAGTAACTCCTATTTTTATCCTTATTACTATTATTATTATCGTAATAACTCTTATGTTTGTCCTTATTCCTATTTTATCATCCTATTAACTCTTACTTTTATCCTTATTACTATTATTATTATCGTTATAACTGTTATTTTCGGCCATATTCCTATTCTTATTATGTAATAACTCTTATTTTTGTCCTTATTCCTATTTTATCATCGTATTAACTCCTACTTTTATCCTCATTACTATTATTATTATCGTAATAACTCTTATTTTTATCCTTATTTCTATTATTATTATCGTTATAACTATTATTTTCGGCCATATTCCTATTCTTATTATGTAATAACTCTTATTTTTATCCTTATTTCTATTATTATTATCGTAATAACTCCTATTTTTATCCTTATTACTATTATTATTATCGTAATAACTATTATTTTTATCCTTATAACTATTATTATTATCGTAATAACTCTTATGTTTGTCCTTATTCCTATTTTATCATCCTATTAACTCTTACTTTTATCCTTATTACTATTATTAATATCGTTAAAACTATTATTTTCGGCCATATTCCTATTCTTATTATGTAATAACTCTTATTTTCGTCCTTATTTCTATTATTATTATCGTAATAACTCTTATTTTTGTCCTTATTCCTATTTTGTCATCGTATTAACGCTTACTTTTATCCTTATTACTATTATTATTATCGTAATAACTCTTATGTTTGTCCTTTTTCCTATTTTATCATCCTATTAACTCTTACTTTTATCCTTATTACTATTATTATTATCGTTATAACTATTATTTTCGGCCATATTCCTATTCTTATTATGTAATAACCCTTATTTTTGTCCATATTCCTATTTTATCATCGTATTAACTCCTACTTTTATCCTCATTACTATTATTATTATCGTAATAACTGTTATTTTTATGCTTATTTCTATTATTATTTTCGTTATAACTATTATTTTCGGCCATATTCCTATTCTTTTTTTGTAATAACTCTTATTTTTATCCTTATTTCTATTATTATTATCGTAATAACTCCTATTTTTATCCTTATTACTATTATTATTATCGTAATAACTCTTATGTTTGTCCTTATTCCTATTTTATCATCCTATTAACTCTTACTTTTATCCTTATTACTATTATTATTATCGTTATAACTATTATTTTCGGCCATATTCCTATTCTTATTATGTAATAACTCTTATTTTTGTCCTTATTCCTATTTTATCATCGTATTAACTCCTACTTTTATCCTCATTACTATTATTATTATCGTAATAACTCTTATTTTTATCCTTATTTCTATTATTATTATCGTTATAACTATTATTTTCGGCCATATTCCTATTCTTATTATGTAATAACTCTTATTTTTATCCTTATTTCTATTATTATTATCGTAATAACTCCTATTTTTATCCTTATTACTATTATTATTATCGTAATAACTCTTATGTTTGTCCTTATTCCTATTTTATCATCCTATTAACTCTTACTTTTATCCTTATTACTATGATCATTATCGTTATAACTATTATTTTCAGCCATATTCCTATCCTTATTATGTAATAACTCCTATTTTTATCCTTATTACTATTATTATTATCGTAATAACTCTTATGTTTGTCCTTATTCCTATTTTATCATCCTATTAACTCTTACTTTTATCCTTATTACTACTATTATTATCGTTATAACTATTATTTTCGGCCATATTCCTATTCTTATTATGTAATAACTCTTATTTTTGTCCTTATTCCTATTTTATCATCGTATTAACTCCTACTTTTATCCTCATTACTATTATTATTATCGTAATAACTCTTATTTTTATCCTTATTTCTATTATTATTATCGTTATAACTATTATTTTCGGCCATATTCCTATTCTTATTATGTAATAACTCTTATTTTTATCCTTATTTCTATTATTATTATCTTAATAACTACTATTTTTATCCTTATTACTATTATTATTATCGTAATAACTATTATTTTTATCCTTATAACTATTATTATTATCGTAATAACTCTTATGTTTGTCCTTATTCCTATTTTATCATCCTATTAACTCTTACTTTTATCCTTATTACTATTATTAATATCGTTATAACTATTATTTTCGGCCATATTCCTATTCTTATTATGTAATAACTCTTATTTTCGTCCTTATTTCTATTATTATTATCGTAATAACTCTTATTTTTGTCCTTATTCCTATTTTGTCATCGTATTAACGCTTACTTTTATCCTTATTACTATTATTATTATCGTAATAACTCTTATGTTTGTCCTCATTCCTATTTTATCATCCTATTAACTCTTTCTTTTATCCTTATTACTATTATTATTATCGTTATAACTATTATTTTCGGCCATATTCCTATTCTTATTATGTAATAACTCTTATTTTCGTCCTTATTTCTATTATTATTATCGTAATAACTCTTATTTTTGTCCTTATTCCTATTTTGTCATCGTATTGACGCTTACTTTTATCCTTATTACTATTATTATTATCGTAATAACTCTTATGTTTATCCGTATTCCTATTTTATCATCCTATTAACTCTTACTTTTATTCTTATTACTATTATTATTATCGTTATAACTATTATTTTCGGCCATATTCCTATTCTTATTATGTAATAACTCTTATTTTTGTCCTTATTCCTATTTTATCATCGTATTAACTCCTACTTTTATCCTCATTACTATTATTATTATCGTAATAACTCTTATTTTTATCCTTATTTCTATTATTATTTTCGTTATAACTATTATTTTCGGCCGTATTCCTATTCTTTTTGTGTAATAACTCTTATTTTTATCCTTATTTCTATTATTATTATCGTAATAACTCCTATTTTTATCCTTATTACTATTATTATTATCGTAATAACTCTTATGTTTGTCCTTATTCCTATTTTATCATCCTATTAACTCTTACTTTTATCCTTATTACTATTATTATTATCGTTATAACTATTATTTTCGGCCATATTCCTATTCTTATTATGTAATAACTCTTATTTTTGTCCTTATTCCTATTTTATCATCGTATTAACTCCTACTTTTATCCTC
Source organism: Megachile willughbiella (assembly GCA_945859595.2). Taxonomy (NCBI): domain Eukaryota; kingdom Metazoa; phylum Arthropoda; class Insecta; order Hymenoptera; family Megachilidae; genus Megachile; species Megachile willughbiella. The sequence goes on from CAMAOD020000240.1 coordinate 60,645, forward strand.
ATTACTATTATTATTATCGTAATAACTCTTATTTTTATCCTTATTTCTATTATTATTATCGTTATAACTATTATTTTCGGCCATATTCCTATTCTTATTATGTAATAACTCTTATTTTTATCCTTATTTCTATTATTATTATCGTAATAACTCCTATTTTTATCCTTATTACTATTATTATTATCGTAATAACTATTATTTTTATCCTTATAACTATTATTATTATCGTAATAACTCCTATTTTTATCCTTATTACTATTATTATTATCGTTATAACTATTATTTTCGGCCATATTCCTATTCTTATTATGTAATAACTCTTATTTTTGTCCTTATTCCTATTTTATCATCGTATTAACTCCTACTTTTATCCTCATTACTATTATTATTATCGTAATAACTGTTATTTTTATGCTTATTTCTATTATTATTTTCGTTATAACTATTATTTTCGGCCATATTCCTATTCTTTTTATGTAATAACTCTTATTTTTATCCTTATTTCTATTATTATTATCGTAGTAACTCCTACTTTTATCCTTATTACTATTATTATTATCGTTATAACTATTATTTTCGGCCATATTCCTATTCTTATTATGTAATAACTCTTATTTTTGTCCTTATTCCTATTTTATCATCGTATTAACTCCTACTTTTATCCTCATTACTATTATTATTATCGTAATAACTCTTATTTTTATCCTTATTTCTATTATTATTATCGTTATAACTATTATTTTCGGCCATATTCCTATTCTTATTATGTAATAACTCTTATTTTTATCCTTATTTCTATTATTATTATCGTAATAACTCCTATTTTTATCCTTATTACTATTATTATTATCGTAATAACTCTTATGTTTGTCCTTATTCCTATTTTATCATCGTATTAACTCCTACTTTTATCCTCATTACTATTATTATTATCGTAATAACTCTTATTTTTATCCTTATTTCTATTATTATTATCGTTATAACTATTATTTTCGGCCATATTCCTATTCTTATTATGTAATAACTCTTATTTTTATCCTTATTTCTATTATTATTATCTTAATAACTACTATTTTTATCCTTATTACTATTATTATTATCGTAATAACTCTTATGTTTGTCCTTATTCCTATTTTATCATCCTATTAACTCTTACTTTTATCCTTATTACTATTATTAATATCGTTATAACTATTATTTTCGGCCATATTCCTATTCTTATTATGTAATAACTCTTATTTTCGTCCTTATTTCTATTATTATTATCGTAATAACTCTTATTTTTGTCCTTATTCCTATTTTGTCATCGTATTGACGCTTACTTTTATCCTTATTACTATTATTATTATCGTAATAACTCTTATGTTTGTCCGTATTCCTATTTTATCATCCTATTAACTCTTACTTTTATTCTTATTACTATTATTATTATCGTTATAACTATTATTTTCGGCCATATTCCTATTCTTATTATGTAATAACTCTTATTTTTGTCCTTATTCCTATTTTATCATCGTATTAACTCCTACTTTTATCCTTATTTCTATTATTATTATCGTAATAACTCCTATTTTTATCCTTATTACTATTATTATTATCGTAATAACTATTATTTTTATCCTTATAACTATTATTATTATCGTAATAACTCCTATTTTTATCCTTATTACTATTATTATTATCGTTATAACTATTATTTTCGGCCATATTCCTATTCTTATTATGTAATAACTCTTATTTTTGTCCTTATTCCTATTTTATCATCGTATTAACTCCTACTTTTATCCTCATTACTATTATTATTATCGTAATAACTGTTATTTTTATGCTTATTTCTATTATTATTTTCGTTATAACTATTATTTTCGGCCATATTCCTATTCTTTTTATGTAATAACTCTTATTTTTATCCTTATTTCTATTATTATTATCGTAGTAACTCCTACTTTTATCCTTATTACTATTATTATTATCGTAATAACTCTTATGTTTGTCCTTATTCCTATTTTATCATCCTATTAACTCTTACTTTTATCCTTATTACTATTATTATTATCGTTATAACTATTATTTTCGGCCATATTCCTATTCTTATTATGTAATAACTCTTATTTTTGTCCTTATTCCTATTTTATCATCGTATTAACTCCTACTTTTATCCTCATTACTATTATTATTATCGTAATAACTCTTATTTTTATCCTTATTTCTATTATTATTATCGTTATAACTATTATTTTCGGCCATATTCCTATTCTTATTATGTAATAACTCTTATTTTTATCCTTATTTCTATTATTATTATCGTAATAACTCCTATTTTTATCCTTATTACTATTATTATTATCGTAATAACTCTTATGTTTGTCCTTATTCCTATTTTATCATCGTATTAACTCCTACTTTTATCCTCATTACTATTATTATTATCGTAATAACTCTTATTTTTATCCTTATTTCTATTATTATTATCGTTATAACTATTATTTTCGGCCATATTCCTATTCTTATTATGTAATAACTCTTATTTTTATCCTTATTTCTATTATTATTATCTTAATAACTACTATTTTTATCCTTATTACTATTATTATTATCGTAATAACTCTTATGTTTGTCCTTATTCCTATTTTATCATCCTATTAACTCTTACTTTTATCCTTATTACTATTATTAATATCGTTATAACTATTATTTTCGGCCATATTCCTATTCTTATTATGTAATAACTCTTATTTTCGTCCTTATTTCTATTATTATTATCGTAATAACTCTTATTTTTGTCCTTATTCCTATTTTGTCATCGTATTAACGCTTACTTTTATCCTTATTACTATTATTATTATCGTAATAACTCTTATGTTTGTCCTCATTCCTATTTTATCATCCTATTAACTCTTTCTTTTATCCTTATTACTATTATTATTATCGTTATAACTATTATTTTCGGCCATATTCCTATTCTTATTATGTAATAACTCTTATTTTCATCCTTATTTCTATTATTATTATCGTAATAACTCTTATTTTTGTCCTTATTCCTATTTTGTCATCGTATTGACGCTTACTTTTATCCTTATTACTATTATTATTATCGTAATAACTCTTATGTTTGTCCGTATTCCTATTTTATCATCCTATTAACTCTTACTTTTATTCTTATTACTATTATTATTTTCGTTATAACTATTATTTTCGGCCATATTCCTATTCTTATTATGAAATAACTCTTATTTTTGTCCTTATTCCTATTTTATCATCGTATTAACTCCTACTTTTATCCTCATTACTATTATTGTTATCGTAATAACTCTTATTTTTATCCTTATTTCTATTATTATTATCGTTATAACTATTATTTTCGGCCATATTCCTATTCTTATTATGTAATAACTCTTATTTTTATCCTTATTTCTATTATTATTATCGTAATAACTCCTATTTTTATCCTTATTACTATTATTATTATCGTAATAACTATTATTTTTATCCTTATAACTATTATTATTATCGTAATAACTCTTATTTTTGTCCTTATTCCTATTTTATCATCGTATTAACTCCTACTTTTATCCTCATTACTATTATTATTATCGTAATAACTCTTATTTTTATCCTTATTACTATTATTATTATCGTAATAACTCTTATTTTTATCCGTATTTCTATTATTGTTATCATTATAACCATTATTTTCAGCCTTATTCCTATTTTTATTATGTAATAACTCTTATTTTTATCCTTATTTCTATTATTATTATCGTTATAACTATTATTTGCGGCCATATTCCTATCCTTATTATGTAATAACCCTTATTTTTGTCCATATTCCTATTTTATCATCGTATTAACTCCTACTTTTATCCTCATTACTATTATTATTATCGTAATAACTCTTATTTTTATCCTTATTTCTATTATTATTATCGTTATAACTATTATTTTCGGCCATATTCCTATTCTTTTTATGTAATAACTCTTATTTTTATCCTTACTTCTATTATTATTATCGTAATAACTCCTATTTTTATCCTTATTACTATTATTATTATCGTAATAACTCTTATTTTTGTCCTTATTCCTATTTTGTCATCGTATTAACGCTTACTTTTATCCTTATTAATATTATTATTATCGTAATAACTCTTATGTTTGTCCTTATTCCTATTTTATCATCCTATTAACTCTTACTTTTATCCTTATTACTATTATTATTATCGTTATAACTATTATTTTCGGCCATATTCCTATTCTTATTATGTAATAACTCTTATTTTTGTCCTTATTCCTATTTTATCATCGTATTAACTCCTACTTTTATCCTCATTACTATTATTATTATCGTAATAACTCTTATTTTTATCCTTATTTCTATTATTATTATCGTTATAACTATTATTTTCGGCCATATTCCTATTCTTTTTATGTAATAACTCTTATTTTTATCCTTACTTCTATTATTATTATCGTAATAACTCCTATTTTTATCCTTATTACTATTATTATTATCGTAATAACTCTTATTTTTGTCCTTATTCCTATTTTGTCATCGTATTAACGCTTACTTTTATCCTTATTAATATTATTATTATCGTAATAACTCTTATGTTTGTCCTTATTCCTATTTTATCATCCTATTAACTCTTACTTTTATCCTTATTACTATTATTATTATCGTTATAACTATTATTTTCGGCCATATTCCTATTCTTATTATGTAATAACTCTTATTTTTGTCCTTATTCCTATTTTATCATCGTATTAACTCCTACTTTTATCCTCATTACTATTATTATTATCGTAATAACTCTTATTTTTATCCTTATTTCTATTATTATTTTCGTTATAACTATTATTTTCGGCCATATTCCTATTCTTTTTATGTAATAACTCTTATTTTTATCCTTATTTCTATTATTATTATCGTAATAACTCCTATTTTTATCCTTATTACTATTATTATTATCCTAATAACTCTTATGTTTGTCCTTATTCCTATTTTATCATCCTATTAACTCTTACTTTTATCCTTATTACTATTATTATTATCGTTATAACTATTATTTTCGGCCATATTCCTATTCTTATTATGTAATAACTCTTATTTTTGTCCTTATTCCTATTTTATCATCGTATTAACTCCTACTTTTATCCTCATTACTATTATTATTATCGTAATAACTCTTATTTTTATCCTTATTTCTATTATTATTATCGTTATAACTATTATTTTCGGCCGTATTCCTATTCTTATTATGTAATAACTCTTATTTTTATCCTTATTTCTATTATTATTATCGTAATAACTCCTATTTTTATCCTTATTACTATTATTATTATCGTAATAACTCTTATGTTTGTCCTTATTCCTATTTTATCATCCTATTAACTCTTACTTTTATCCTTATTACTATGATTATTATCGTTATAACTATTATTTTCAGCCATATTCCTATCCTTATTATGTAATAACTCCTATTTTTATCCTTATTACTATTATTATTATCGTAATAACTCTTATGTTTGTCCTTATTCCTATTTTATCATCCTATTAACTCTTATTTTTATCCTTATTTCTATTATTATTATCGTTATAACTATTATTTTCGGCCATATTCCTATTCTTATTATGTAATAACTCTTATTTTTATCCTTATTTCTATTATTATTATCGTAATAACTCCTATTTTTATCCTCATTACTATTATTATTATCGTAATAACTATTATTTTTATCCTTATAACTATTATTATTATCGTAATAACTCTTATGTTTGTCCTTATTCCTGTTTTATCATCCTATTAACTCTTACTTTTATCCTTATTACTATTATTAATATCGTTATAACTATTATTTTCGGCCATATTCCTATTCTTATTATGTAATAACTCTTATTTTCGTCCTTATTTCTATTATTATTATCGTAATAACTCTTATTTTTGTCCTTATTCCTATTTTGTCATCGTATTAACGCTTACTTTTATCCTTATTACTATTATTATTATCGTAATAACTCTTATGTTTGTCCTTATTCCTATTTTATCATCCTATTAACTCTTACTTTTATCCTTATTACTATTATTATTATCGTTATAACTATTATTTTCGGCCATATTCCTATTATTATTATCGTAATAACTCTTATTTTTGTCCTTATTCCTATTTTATCATCGTATTAACTCCTACTTTTATCCTCATTACTATTATTATTATCGTAATAACTCTTATTTTTATCCTTATTACTATTATTATTATCGTAATAACTCTTATTTTTATCCGTATTTCTATTATTGTTATCATTATAACCATTATTTTCAGCCTTATTCCTATTTTTATTATGTAATAACTCTTATTTTTATCCTTATTTCTATTATTATTATCGTTATAACTATTATTTGCGGCCATATTCCTATCCTTATTATGTAATAACCCTTATTTTTGTCCATATTCCTATTTTATCATCGTATTAACTCCTACTTTTATCCTCATTACTATTATTATTATCGTAATAACTCTTATTTTTATCCTTATTTCTATTATTATTATCGTTATAACTATTATTTTCGGCCATATTCCTATTCTTTTTATGTAATAACTCTTATTTTTATCCTTACTTCTATTATTATTATCGTAATAACTCCTATTTTTATCCTTATTACTATTATTATTATCGTAATAACTCTTATTTTTGTCCTTATTCCTATTTTGTCATCGTATTAACGCTTACTTTTATCCTTATTAATATTATTATTATCGTAATAACTCTTATGTTTGTCCTTATTCCTATTTTATCATCCTATTAACTCTTACTTTTATCCTTATTACTATTATTATTATCGTTATAACTATTATTTTCGGCCATATTCCTATTCTTATTATGTAATAACTCTTATTTTTGTCCTTATTCCTATTTTATCATCGTATTAACTCCTACTTTTATCCTCATTACTATTATTATTATCGTAATAACTCTTATTTTTATCCTTATTTCTATTATTATTTTCGTTATAACTATTATTTTCGGCCATATTCCTATTCTTTTTATGTAATAACTCTTATTTTTTATCCTTATTTCTATTATTATTATCGTAATAACTCCTATTTTTATCCTTATTACTATTATTATTATCCTAATAACTCTTATGTTTGTCCTTATTCCTATTTTATCATCCTATTAACTCTTACTTTTATCCTTATTACTATTATTATTATCGTTATAACTATTATTTTCGGCCATATTCCTATTCTTATTATGTAATAACTCTTATTTTTGTCCTTATTCATATTTTATCATCGTATTAACTCCTACTTTTATCCTCATTACTATTATTATTATCGTAATAACTATTATTTTTATCCTTATAACTATTATTATTATCGTAATAACTCTTATTTTTGTCCTTATTCCTATTTTATCATCGTATTAACTCCTACTTTTATCCTCATTACTATTATTATTATCGTAATAACTCTTATTTTTATCCTTATTTCTATTATTATTATCGTTATAACTATTATTTTCGGCCGTATTCCTATTCTTATTATGTAATAACTCTTATTTTTATCCTTATTTCTATTATTATTATCGTAATAACTCCTATTTTTATCCTTATTACTATTATTATTATCGTAATAACTCTTATGTTTGTCCTTATTCCTATTTTATCATCCTATTAACTCTTACTTTTATCCTTATTACTATGATTATTATCGTTATAACTATTATTTTCAGCCATATTCCTATCCTTATTATGTAATAACTCCTATTTTTATCCTTATTACTATTATTATTATCGTAATAACTCTTATGTTTGTCCTTATTCCTATTTTATCATCCTATTAACTCTTACTTTTATCCTTATTACTATTATTATTATCGTTATAACTATTATTTTCGACCATATTCCTATCCTTATTATGTAATAACTCTTATTTTCGTCCTTATTTCTATTATTATTATCGTAATAACTCTTATTTTTGTCCATATTCCTATTTTGTCATCGTATTAACGCTTACTTTTATCCTTATTACTATTATTATTATCGTAATAACTCTTATGTTTGTCCTTATTCCTATTTTATCATCCTATTAACTCTTACTTTTATCCTTATTACTATTATTATTATCGTTATAACTATTATTTTCGGCCATATTCCTATTCTTATTATGTAATAACTCTTATTTTTGTCCTTATTCCTATTTTATCATCGTATTAACTCCTACTTTTATCCTCATTACTATTATTATTATCGTAATAACTCTTATTTTTATCCTTATTTCTATTATTATTATCGTTATAACTATTATTTTCGGCCATATTCCTATTCTTATTATGTAATAACTCTTATTTTTATCCTTATTTCTATTATTATTATCGTAATAACTCCTATTTTTATCCTCATTACTATTATTATTATCGTAATAACTATTATTTTTATCCTTATAACTATTATTATTATCGTAATAACTCTTATGTTTGTCCTTATTCCTGTTTTATCATCCTATTAACTCTTACTTTTATCCTTATTACTATTATTAATATCGTTATAACTATTATTTTCGGCCATATTCCTATTCTTATTATGTAATAACTCTTATTTTCGTCCTTATTTCTATTATTATTATCGTAATAACTCTTATTTTTGTCCTTATTCCTATTTTGTCATCGTATTAACGCTTACTTTTATCCTTATTACTATTATTATTATCGTAATAACTCTTATGTTTGTCCTTATTCCTATTTTATCATCCTATTAACTCTTACTTTTATCCTTATTACTATTATTATTATCGTTATAACTATTATTTTCGGCCATATTCCTATTCTTATTATGTAATAACTCTTATTTTTGTCCTTATTCCTATTTTATCATCGTATTAACTCCTACTTTTATCCTCATTACTATTATTATTATCGTAATAACTCTTATTTTTATCCTTATTTCTATTATTATTTTCGTTATAACTATTATTTTCGGCCATATTCCTATTCTTTTTGTGTAATAACTCTTATTTTTATCCTTATTTCTATTATTATTATCGTAATAACTCCTATTTTTATCCTTATTACTATTATTATTATCGTAATAACTCTTATGTTTGTCCTTATTCCTATTTTATCATCCTATTAACTCTTACTTTTATCCTTATTACTATTATTATTATCGTTATAACTATTATTTTCGGCCATATTCCTATTATTATTATCGTAATAACTCTTATTTTTGTCCTTATTCCTATTTTATCATCGTATTAACTCCTACTTTTATCCTCATTACTATTATTATTATCGTAATAACTCTTATTTTTATCCTTATTACTATTATTATTATCGTAATAACTCTTATTTTTATCCGTATTTCTATTATTGTTATCATTATAACCATTATTTTCAGCCTTATTCCTATTTTTATTATGTAATAACTCTTATTTTTATCCTTATTTCTATTATTATTATCGTTATAACTATTATTTGCGGCCATATTCCTATCCTTATTATGTAATAACCCTTATTTTTGTCCATATTCCTATTTTATCATCGTATTAACTCCTACTTTTATCCTCATTACTATTATTATTATCGTAATAACTCTTATTTTTATCCTTATTTCTATTATTATTATCGTTATAACTATTATTTTCGGCCATATTCCTATTCTTTTTATGTAATAACTCTTATTTTTATCCTTACTTCTATTATTATTATCGTAATAACTCCTATTTTTATCCTTATTACTATTATTATTATCGTAATAACTCTTATTTTTGTCCTTATTCCTATTTTGTCATCGTATTAACGCTTACTTTTATCCTTATTAATATTATTATTATCGTAATAACTCTTATGTTTGTCCTTATTCCTATTTTATCATCCTATTAACTCTTACTTTTATCCTTATTACTATTATTATTATCGTTATAACTATTATTTTCGGCCATATTCCTATTCTTATTATGTAATAACTCTTATTTTTGTCCTTATTCCTATTTTATCATCGTATTAACTCCTACTTTTATCCTCATTACTATTATTATTATCGTAATAACTCTTATTTTTATCCTTATTTCTATTATTATTTTCGTTATAACTATTATTTTCGGCCATATTCCTATTCTTTTTATGTAATAACTCTTATTTTTATCCTTATTTCTATTATTATTATCGTAATAACTCCTATTTTTATCCTTATTACTATTATTATTATCCTAATAACTCTTATGTTTGTCCTTATTCCTATTTTATCATCCTATTAACTCTTACTTTTATCCTTATTACTATTATTATTATCGTTATAACTATTATTTTCGGCCATATTCCTATTCTTATTATGTAATAACTCTTATTTTTGTCCTTATTCATATTTTATCATCGTATTAACTCCTACTTTTATCCTCATTACTATTATTATTATCGTAATAACTATTATTTTTATCCTTATAACTATTATTATTATCGTAATAACTCTTATTTTTGTCCTTATTCCTATTTTATCATCGTATTAACTCCTACTTTTATCCTCATTACTATTATTATTATCGTAATAACTCTTATTTTTATCCTTATTTCTATTATTATTATCGTTATAACTATTATTTTCGGCCGTATTCCTATTCTTATTATGTAATAACTCTTATTTTTATCCTTATTTCTATTATTATTATCGTAATAACTCCTATTTTTATCCTTATTACTATTATTATTATCGTAATAACTCTTATGTTTGTCCTTATTCCTATTTTATCATCCTATTAACTCTTACTTTTATCCTTATTACTATGATTATTATCGTTATAACTATTATTTTCAGCCATATTCCTATCCTTATTATGTAATAACTCCTATTTTTATCCTTATTACTATTATTATTATCGTAATAACTCTTATGTTTGTCCTTATTCCTATTTTATCATCCTATTAACTCTTACTTTTATCCTTATTACTATTATTATTATCGTTATAACTATTATTTTCGACCATATTCCTATCCTTATTATGTAATAACTCTTATTTTCGTCCTTATTTCTATTATTATTATCGTAATAACTCTTATTTTTGTCCATATTCCTATTTTGTCATCGTATTAACGCTTACTTTTATCCTTATTACTATTATTATTATCGTAATAACTCTTATGTTTGTCCTTATTCCTATTTTATCATCCTATTAACTCTTACTTTTATCCTTATTACTATTATTATTATCGTTATAACTATTATTTTCGGCCATATTCCTATTCTTATTATGTAATAACTCTTATTTTTGTCCTTATTCCTATTTTATCATCGTATTAACTCCTACTTTTATCCTCATTACTATTATTATTATCGTAATAACTCTTATTTTTATCCTTATTTCTATTATTATTATCGTTATAACTATTATTTTCGGCCATATTCCTATTCTTATTATGTAATAACTCTTATTTTTATCCTTATTTCTATTATTATTATCGTAATAACTCCTATTTTTATCCTCATTACTATTATTATTATCGTAATAACTATTATTTTTATCCTTATAACTATTATTATTATCGTAATAACTCTTATGTTTGTCCTTATTCCTGTTTTATCATCCTATTAACTCTTACTTTTATCCTTATTACTATTATTAATATCGTTATAACTATTATTTTCGGCCATATTCCTATTCTTATTATGTAATAACTCTTATTTTCGTCCTTATTTCTATTATTATTATCGTAATAACTCTTATTTTTGTCCTTATTCCTATTTTGTCATCGTATTAACGCTTACTTTTATCCTTATTACTATTATTATTATCGTAATAACTCTTATGTTTGTCCTTATTCCTATTTTATCATCCTATTAACTCTTACTTTTATCCTTATTACTATTATTATTATCGTTATAACTATTATTTTCGGCCATATTCCTATTCTTATTATGTAATAACTCTTATTTTTGTCCTTATTCCTATTTTATCATCGTATTAACTCCTACTTTTATCCTCATTACTATTATTATTATCGTAATAACTCTTATTTTTATCCTTATTTCTATTATTATTTTCGTTATAACTATTATTTTCGGCCATATTCCTATTCTTTTTGTGTAATAACTCTTATTTTTATCCTTATTTCTATTATTATTATCGTAATAACTCCTATTTTTATCCTTATTACTATTATTATTATCGTAATAACTCTTATGTTTGTCCTTATTCCTATTTTATCATCCTATTAACTCTTACTTTTATCCTTATTACTATTATTATTATCGTTATAACTATTATTTTCGGCCATATTCCTATTCTTATTATGTAATAACTCTTATTTTTGTCCTTATTCCTATTTTATCATCGTATTAACTCCTACTTTTATCCTCATTACTATTATTATTATCGTAATAACTCTTATTTTTATCCTTATTTCTATTATTATTATCGTTATAACTATTATTTTCGGCCATATTCCTATTCTTATTATGTAATAACTCTTATTTTTATCCTTATTTCTATTATTATTATCGTAATAACTCCTATTTTTATCCTTATTACTATTATTATTATCGTAATAACTATTATTTTTATCCTTATAACTATTATTATTATCGTAATAACTCCTATTTTTATCCTTATTACTATTATTATTATCGTAATAACTCTTATTTTTGTCCTTATTCCTATTTTGTCATCGTATTAACGCTTACTTTTATCCTTATTACTATTATTATTATCGTAATAACTCTTATGTTTGTCCTTTTTCCTATTTTATCATCCTATTAACTCTTACTTTTATCCTTATTACTATTATTATTATCGTTATAACTATTATTTTCGGCCATATTCCTATTCTTATTATGTAATAACCCTTATTTTTGTCCTTATTCCTATTTTATCATCGTATTAACTCCTACTTTTATCCTCATTACTATTATTATTATCGTAATAACTCTTATTTTTATCCTTATTTCTATTATTATTATCGTTATAACTATTATTTTCGGCCATATTCCTATTCTTTTTATGTAATAACTCTTATTTTTATCCTTACTTCTATTATTATTATCGTAATAACTCCTATTTTTATCCTTATTACTATTATTATTATCGTAATACCTCTTATTTTTGTCCTTATTCCTATTTTGTCATCGTATTAACGCTTACTTTTATCCTTATTACTATTATTATTATCGTAATAACTCTTATGTTTGTCCTTTTTCCTATTTTATCATCCTATTAACTCTTACTTTTATCCTTATTACTATTATTATTATCGTTATAACTATTATTTTCGGCCATATTCCTATTCTTATTATGTAATAACCCTTATTTTTGTCCATATTCCTATTTTATCATCGTATTAACTCCTACTTTTATCCTCATTACTATTATTATTATCGTAATAACTCTTATTTTTATCCTTATTTCTATTATTATTATCGTTATAACTATTATGTTTGTCCTTATTCCTATTTTATAATCCTATTAACTCTTACTTTTATCCTTATTACTATGATTATTATCGTTATAACTATTATTTTCAGCCATATTCCTATCCTTATTATGTAATAACTCCTATTTTTATCCTTATTACTGTTATTATTATCGTAATAACTCTTATGTTTGTCCTTATTCCTATTTTATCATCGTATTAACTCCTACTTTTATCCTCATTACTATTATTATTATCGTAATAACTCTTACTTTTATCCTTATCACTATTATTATTATCGTTATAACTATTATTTTCGACCATATTCCTATTCTTATTATGTAATAACTCTTATTTTCGTCCTTATTTCTATTATTATTATCGTAATAACTCTTATTTTTATCCTTATTTCTATTATTATTATCGTTATAACTATTATTTTCGGCCATATTCCTATTCTTTTTATGTAATAACTCTTATTTTTATCCTTATTTCTATTATTATTATCGTAATAACTCCTATTTTTATCCTTATTACTATTATTATTATCGTAATAACTCTTATGTTTGTCCTTATTCCTATTTTATAATCCTATTAACTCTTACTTTTATCCTTATTACTATGATTATTATCGTTATAACTATTATTTTCAGCCATATTCCTATCCTTATTATGTAATAACTCCTATTTTTATCCTTATTACTGTTATTATTATCGTAATAACTCTTATGTTTGTCCTTATTCCTATTTTATCATCCTATTAACTCTTACTTTTATCCTTATTACTATTATTATTATCGTTATAACTATTATTTTCGGCCATATTCCTATTCTTATTATGTAATAACTCTTATTTTTGTCCTTATTCCTATTTTATCATCGTATTCACTCCTACTTTTATCCTCATTACTATTATTATTATCGTAATAACTCTTATTTTTATCCTTATTTCTATTATTATTTTCGTTATAACTATTATTTTCGGCCATATTCCCATTCTATTTATGTAATAACTCTTATTTTTATCCTTATTTCTATTATTATTATCGTTATAACTATTATTTTCGGCCATATTCCTATTCTTTTTATGTAATAACTCTTATTTTTATCCTTACTTCTATTATTATTATCGTAATAACTCCTATTTTTATCCGTATTACTATTATTATTATCGTAATAACTCTTATTTTTGTCCTTATTCCTATTTTGTCATCGTATTAACGCTTACTTTTATCCTTATTAATATTATTATTATCGTAATAACTCTTATGTTTGTCCTTATTCCTATTTTATCATCCTATTAACTCTTACTTTTATCCTTATTACTATTATTATTATCGTTATAACTATTATTTTCGGCCATATTCCTATTCTTATTATGTAATAACTCTTATTTTTGTCCTTATTCCTATTTTATCATCGTATTAACTCCTACTTTTATCCTCATTACTATTATTATTATCGTAATAACTGTTATTTTTATGCTTATTTCTATTATTATTTTCGTTATAACTATTATTTTCGGCCATATTCCTATTCTTTTTATGTAATAACTCTTATTTTTATCCTTATTTCTATTATTATTATCGCAATAACTCCTATTTTTATCCTTATTACTATTATTATTATCGTAATAACTATTATTTTTATCCTTATAACTATTATTATTATCGTAATAACTCCTATTTTTATCCTTATTACTATTATTATTATCGTAATAACTCTTATTTTTGTCCTTATTCCTATTTTGTCATCGTATTAACGCTTACTTTTATCCTTATTACTATTATTATTATCGTAATAACTCTTATGTTTGTCCTTTTTCCTATTTTATCATCCTATTAACTCTTACTTTTATCCTTATTACTATTATTATTATCGTTATAACTATTATTTTCGGCCATATTCCTATTCTTATTATGTAATAACCCTTATTTTTGTCCTTATTCCTATTTTATCATCGTATTAACTCCTACTTTTATCCTCATTACTATTATTATTATCGTAATAACTCTTATTTTTATCCTTATTTCTATTATTATTATCGTTATAACTATTATTTTCGGCCATATTCCTATTCTTTTTATGTAATAACTCTTATTTTTATCCTTACTTCTATTATTATTATCGTAATAACTCCTATTTTTATCCTTATTACTATTATTATTATCGTAATACCTCTTATTTTTGTCCTTATTCCTATTTTGTCATCGTATTAACGCTTACTTTTATCCTTATTACTATTATTATTATCGTAATAACTCTTATGTTTGTCCTTTTTCCTATTTTATCATCCTATTAACTCTTACTTTTATCCTTATTACTATTATTATTATCGTTATAACTATTATTTTCGGCCATATTCCTATTCTTATTATGTAATAACCCTTATTTTTGTCCATATTCCTATTTTATCATCGTATTAACTCCTACTTTTATCCTCATTACTATTATTATTATCGTAATAACTCTTATTTTTATCCTTATTTCTATTATTATTATCGTTATAACTATTATGTTTGTCCTTATTCCTATTTTATAATCCTATTAACTCTTACTTTTATCCTTATTACTATGATTATTATCGTTATAACTATTATTTTCAGCCATATTCCTATCCTTATTATGTAATAACTCCTATTTTTATCCTTATTACTGTTATTATTATCGTAATAACTCTTATGTTTGTCCTTATTCCTATTTTATCATCGTATTAACTCCTACTTTTATCCTCATTACTATTATTATTATCGTAATAACTCTTACTTTTATCCTTATCACTATTATTATTATCGTTATAACTATTATTTTCGACCATATTCCTATTCTTATTATGTAATAACTCTTATTTTCGTCCTTATTTCTATTATTATTATCGTAATAACTCTTATTTTTATCCTTATTTCTATTATTATTATCGTTATAACTATTATTTTCGGCCATATTCCTATTCTTTTTATGTAATAACTCTTATTTTTATCCTTATTTCTATTATTATTATCGTAATAACTCCTATTTTTATCCTTATTACTATTATTATTATCGTAATAACTCTTATGTTTGTCCTTATTCCTATTTTATAATCCTATTAACTCTTACTTTTATCCTTATTACTATGATTATTATCGTTATAACTATTATTTTCAGCCATATTCCTATCCTTATTATGTAATAACTCCTATTTTTATCCTTATTACTGTTATTATTATCGTAATAACTCTTATGTTTGTCCTTATTCCTATTTTATCATCCTATTAACTCTTACTTTTATCCTTATTACTATTATTATTATCGTTATAACTATTATTTTTATCCTTATTTCTATTATTATTATCGTTATAACTATTATTTTCGGCCATATTCCTATTCTTTTTATGTAATAACTCTTATTTTTATCCTTACTTCTATTATTATTATCGTAATAACTCCTATTTTTATCCTTATTACTATTATTATTATCGTAATACCTCTTATTTTTGTCCTTATTCCTATTTTGTCATCGTATTAACGCTTACTTTTATCCTTATTACTATTATTATTATCGTAATAACTCTTATGTTTGTCCTTTTTCCTATTTTATCATCCTATTAACTCTTACTTTTATCCTTATTACTATTATTATTATCGTTATAACTATTATTTTCGGCCATATTCCTATTCTTATTATGTAATAACCCTTATTTTTGTCCATATTCCTATTTTATCATCGTATTAACTCCTACTTTTATCCTCATTACTATTATTATTATCGTAATAACTCTTATTTTTATCCTTATTTCTATTATTATTATCGTTATAACTATTATGTTTGTCCTTATTCCTATTTTATAATCCTATTAACTCTTACTTTTATCCTTATTACTATGATTATTATCGTTATAACTATTATTTTCAGCCATATTCCTATCCTTATTATGTAATAACTCCTATTTTTATCCTTATTACTGTTATTAGTATCGTAATAACTCTTATGTTTGTCCTTATTCCTATTTTATCATCGTATTAACTCCTACTTTTATCCTCATTACTATTATTATTATCGTAATAACTCTTACTTTTATCCTTATCACTATTATTATTATCGTTATAACTATTATTTTCGACCATATTCCTATTCTTATTATGTAATAACTCTTATTTTCGTCCTTATTTCTATTATTATTATCGTAATAACTCTTATTTTTATCCTTATTTCTATTATTATTATCGTTATAACTATTATTTTCGGCCATATTCCTATTCTTTTTATGTAATAACTCTTATTTTTATCCTTATTTCTATTATTATTATCGTAATAACTCCTATTTTTATCCTTATTACTATTATTATTATCGTAATAACTCTTATGTTTGTCCTTATTCCTATTTTATAATCCTATTAACTCTTACTTTTATCCTTATTACTATGATTATTATCGTTATAACTATTATTTTCAGCCATATTCCTATCCTTATTATGTAATAACTCCTATTTTTATCCTTATTACTGTTATTATTATCGTAATAACTCTTATGTTTGTCCTTATTCCTATTTTATCATCCTATTAACTCTTACATTTATCCTTATTACTATTATTATTATCGTTATAACTATTATTTTCGGCCATATTCCTATTCTTATTATGTAATAACTCTTATTTTTGTCCTTATTCCTATTTTATCATCGTATTCACTCCTACTTTTATCCTCATTACTATTATTATTATCGTAATAACTGTTATTTTTATGCTTATTTCTATTATTATTTTCGTTATAACTATTATTTTCGGCCATATTCCCATTCTATTTATGTAATAACTCTTATTTTTATCCTTATTTCTATTATTATTATCGTAATAACTCCTATTTTTATCCTTATTACTATTATTATTATCGTAATAACTATTATTTTTATCCTTATAACTATTATTATTATCGTAATAACTCCTATTTTTATCCTTATTACTGTTATTATTATCGTAATAACTCTTATGTTTGTCCTTATTCCTATTTTATCATCGTATTAACTCCTACTTTTATCCTCATTACTATTATTATTATCGTAATAACTCTTACTTTTATCCTTATCACTATTATTATTATCGTTATAACTATTATTTTCGACCATATTCCTATTCTTATTATGTAATAACTCTTATTTTCGTCCTTATTTCTATTATTATTATCGTAATAACTCTTATTTTTATCCTTATTTCTATTATTATTATCGTTATAACTATTATTTTCGGCCATATTCCTATTCTTTTTATGTAATAACTCTTATTTTTATCCTTATTTCTATTATTATTATCGTAATAACTCCTATTTTTATCCTTATTACTATTATTATTATCGTAATAACTCTTATGTTTGTCCTTATTCCTATTTTATAATCCTATTAACTCTTACTTTTATCCTTATTACTATGATTATTATCGTTATAACTATTATTTTCAGCCATATTCCTATCCTTATTATGTAATAACTCCTATTTTTATCCTTATTACTGTTATTATTATCGTAATAACTCTTATGTTTGTCCTTATTCCTATTTTATCATCCTATTAACTCTTACTTTTATCCTTATTACTATTATTATTATCGTTATAACTATTATTTTTATCCTTATTTCTATTATTATTATCGTTATAACTATTATTTTCGGCCATATTCCTATTCTTTTTATGTAATAACTCTTATTTTTATCCTTACTTCTATTATTATTATCGTAATAACTCCTATTTTTATCCATATTACTATTATTATTATCGTAATACCTCTTATTTTTGTCCTTATTCCTATTTTGTCATCGTATTAACGCTTACTTTTATCCTTATTACTATTATTATTATCGTAATAACTCTTATGTTTGTCCTTTTTCCTATTTTATCATCCTATTAACTCTTACTTTTATCCTTATTACTATTATTATTATCGTTATAACTATTATTTTCGGCCATATTCCTATTCTTATTATGTAATAACCCTTATTTTTGTCCATATTCCTATTTTATCATCGTATTAACTCCTACTTTTATCCTCATTACTATTATTATTATCGTAATAACTCTTATTTTTATCCTTATTTCTATTATTATTATCGTTATAACTATTATGTTTGTCCTTATTCCTATTTTATAATCCTATTAACTCTTACTTTTATCCTTATTACTATGATTATTATCGTTATAACTATTATTTTCAGCCATATTCCTATCCTTATTATGTAATAACTCCTATTTTTATCCTTATTACTGTTATTATTATCGTAATAACTCTTATGTTTGTCCTTATTCCTATTTTATCATCGTATTAACTCCTACTTTTATCCTCATTACTATTATTATTATCGTAATAACTCTTACTTTTATCCTTATCACTATTATTATTATCGTTATAACTATTATTTTCGACCATATTCCTATTCTTATTATGTAATAACTCTTATTTTCGTCCTTATTTCTATTATTATTATCGTAATAACTCTTATTTTTATCCTTATTTCTATTATTATTATCGTTATAACTATTATTTTCGGCCATATTCCTATTCTTTTTATGTAATAACTCTTATTTTTATCCTTATTTCTATTATTATTATCGTAATAACTCCTATTTTTATCCTTATTACTATTATTATTATCGTAATAACTCTTATGTTTGTCCTTATTCCTATTTTATAATCCTATTAACTCTTACTTTTATCCTTATTACTATGATTATTATCGTTATAACTATTATTTTCAGCCATATTCCTATCCTTATTATGTAATAACTCCTATTTTTATCCTTATTACTGTTATTATTATCGTAATAACTCTTATGTTTGTCCTTATTCCTATTTTATCATCCTATTAACTCTTACTTTTATCCTTATTACTATTATTATTATCGTTATAACTATTATTTTCGGCCATATTCCTATTCTTATTATGTAATAACTCTTATTTTTGTCCTTATTCCTATTTTATCATCGTATTCACTCCTACTTTTATCCTCATTACTATTATTATTATCGTAATAACTCTTATTTTTATCCTTATTTCTATTATTATTTTCGTTATAACTATTATTTTCGGCCATATTCCCATTCTATTTATGTAATAACTCTTATTTTTATCCTTATTTCTATTATTATTATCGTTATAACTATTATTTTCGGCCATATTCCTATTCTTTTTATGTAATAACTCTTATTTTTATCCTTACTTCTATTATTATTATCGTAATAACTCCTATTTTTATCCGTATTACTATTATTATTATCGTAATAACTCTTATTTTTGTCCTTATTCCTATTTTGTCATCGTATTAACGCTTACTTTTATCCTTATTAATATTATTATTATCGTAATAACTCTTATGTTTGTCCTTATTCCTATTTTATCATCCTATTAACTCTTACTTTTATCCTTATTACTATTATTATTATCGTTATAACTATTATTTTCGGCCATATTCCTATTCTTATTATGTAATAACTCTTATTTTTGTCCTTATTCCTATTTTATCATCGTATTAACTCCTACTTTTATCCTCATTACTATTATTATTATCGTAATAACTCTTACTTTTATCCTTATCACTATTATTATTATCGTTATAACTATTATTTTCGACCATATTCCTATTCTTATTATGTAATAACTCTTATTTTCGTCCTTATTTCTATTATTATTATCGTAATAACTCTTATTTTTATCCTTATTTCTATTATTATTATCGTTATAACTATTATTTTCGGCCATATTCCTATTCTTTTTATGTAATAACTCTTATTTTTATCCTTATTTCTATTATTATTATCGTAATAACTCCTATTTTTATCCTTATTACTATTATTATTATCGTAATAACTCTTATGTTTGTCCTTATTCCTATTTTATAATCCTATTAACTCTTACTTTTATCCTTATTACTATTATTATTATCGTTATAACTATTATTTTCAGCCATATTCCTATCCTTATTATGTAATAACTCCTATTTTTATCCTTATTACTGTTATTATTATCGTAATAACTCTTATGTTTGTCCTTATTCCTATTTTATCATCCTATTAACTCTTACTTTTATCCTTATTACTATTATTATTATCGTTATAACTATTATTTTTATCCTTATTTCTATTATTATTATCGTTATAACTATTATTTTCGGCCATATTCCTATTCTTTTTATGTAATAACTCTTATTTTTATCCTTACTTCTATTATTATTATCGTAATAACTCCTATTTTTATCCTTATTACTATTATTATTATCGTAATACCTCTTATTTTTGTCCTTATTCCTATTTTGTCATCGTATTAACGCTTACTTTTATCCTTATTACTATTATTATTATCGTAATAACTCTTATGTTTGTCCTTTTTCCTATTTTATCATCCTATTAACTCTTACTTTTATCCTTATTACTATTATTATTATCGTTATAACTATTATTTTCGGCCATATTCCTATTCTTATTATGTAATAACCCTTATTTTTGTCCATATTCCTATTTTATCATCGTATTAACTCCTACTTTTATCCTCATTACTATTATTATTATCGTAATAACTCTTATTTTTATCCTTATTTCTATTATTATTATCGTTATAACTATTATGTTTGTCCTTATTCCTATTTTATAATCCTATTAACTCTTACTTTTATCCTTATTACTATGATTATTATCGTTATAACTATTATTTTCAGCCATATTCCTATCCTTATTATGTAATAACTCCTATTTTTATCCTTATTACTGTTATTATTATCGTAATAACTCTTATGTTTGTCCTTATTCCTATTTTATCATCGTATTAACTCCTACTTTTATCCTCATTACTATTATTATTATCGTAATAACTCTTACTTTTATCCTTATCACTATTATTATTATCGTTATAACTATTATTTTCGACCATATTCCTATTCTTATTATGTAATAACTCTTATTTTCGTCCTTATTTCTATTATTATTATCGTAATAACTCTTATTTTTATCCTTATTTCTATTATTATTATCGTTATAACTATTATTTTCGGCCATATTCCTATTCTTTTTATGTAATAACTCTTATTTTTATCCTTATTTCTATTATTATTATCGTAATAACTCCTATTTTTATCC
This sequence comes from Megachile willughbiella, assembly GCA_945859595.2. NCBI lineage: Eukaryota > Metazoa > Arthropoda > Insecta > Hymenoptera > Megachilidae > Megachile > Megachile willughbiella. The sequence goes on from CAMAOD020000240.1 coordinate 83,137, forward strand.
TTATTACTATTATTATTATCGTAATAACTCTTATGTTTGTCCTTATTCCTATTTTATAATCCTATTAACTCTTACTTTTATCCTTATTACTATGATTATTATCGTTATAACTATTATTTTCAGCCATATTCCTATCCTTATTATGTAATAACTCCTATTTTTATCCTTATTACTGTTATTATTATCGTAATAACTCTTATGTTTGTCCTTATTCCTATTTTATCATCCTATTAACTCTTACATTTATCCTTATTACTATTATTATTATCGTTATAACTATTATTTTCGGCCATATTCCTATTCTTATTATGTAATAACTCTTATTTTTGTCCTTATTCCTATTTTATCATCGTATTCACTCCTACTTTTATCCTCATTACTATTATTATTATCGTAATAACTGTTATTTTTATGCTTATTTCTATTATTATTTTCGTTATAACTATTATTTTCGGCCATATTCCCATTCTATTTATGTAATAACTCTTATTTTTATCCTTATTTCTATTATTATTATCGTAATAACTCCTATTTTTATCCTTATTACTATTATTATTATCGTAATAACTATTATTTTTATCCTTATAACTATTATTATTATCGTAATAACTCCTATTTTTATCCTTATTACTGTTATTATTATCGTAATAACTCTTATGTTTGTCCTTATTCCTATTTTATCATCGTATTAACTCCTACTTTTATCCTCATTACTATTATTATTATCGTAATAACTCTTACTTTTATCCTTATCACTATTATTATTATCGTTATAACTATTATTTTCGACCATATTCCTATTCTTATTATGTAATAACTCTTATTTTCGTCCTTATTTCTATTATTATTATCGTAATAACTCTTATTTTTATCCTTATTTCTATTATTATTATCGTTATAACTATTATTTTCGGCCATATTCCTATTCTTTTTATGTAATAACTCTTATTTTTATCCTTACTTCTATTATTATTATCGTAATAACTCCTATTTTTATCCTTATTACTATTATTATTATCGTAATACCTCTTATTTTTGTCCTTATTCCTATTTTGTCATCGTATTAACGCTTACTTTTATCCTTATTACTATTATTATTATCGTAATAACTCTTATGTTTGTCCTTTTTCCTATTTTATCATCCTATTAACTCTTACTTTTATCCTTATTACTATTATTATTATCGTTATAACTATTATTTTCGGCCATATTCCTATTCTTATTATGTAATAACCCTTATTTTTGTCCATATTCCTATTTTATCATCGTATTAACTCCTACTTTTATCCTCATTACTATTATTATTATCGTAATAACTCTTATTTTTATCCTTATTTCTATTATTATTATCGTTATAACTATTATGTTTGTCCTTATTCCTATTTTATAATCCTATTAACTCTTACTTTTATCCTTATTACTATGATTATTATCGTTATAACTATTATTTTCAGCCATATTCCTATCCTTATTATGTAATAACTCCTATTTTTATCCTTATTACTGTTATTATTATCGTAATAACTCTTATGTTTGTCCTTATTCCTATTTTATCATCGTATTAACTCCTACTTTTATCCTCATTACTATTATTATTATCGTAATAACTCTTACTTTTATCCTTATCACTATTATTATTATCGTTATAACTATTATTTTCGACCATATTCCTATTCTTATTATGTAATAACTCTTATTTTCGTCCTTATTTCTATTATTATTATCGTAATAACTCTTATTTTTATCCTTATTTCTATTATTATTATCGTTATAACTATTATTTTCGGCCATATTCCTATTCTTTTTATGTAATAACTCTTATTTTTATCCTTACTTCTATTATTATTATCGTAATAACTCCTATTTTTATCCGTATTACTATTATTATTATCGTAATAACTCTTATTTTTGTCCTTATTCCTATTTTGTCATCGTATTAACGCTTACTTTTATCCTTATTAATATTATTATTATCGTAATAACTCTTATGTTTGTCCTTATTCCTATTTTATCATCCTATTAACTCTTACTTTTATCCTTATTACTATTATTATTATCGTTATAACTATTATTTTCGGCCATATTCCTATTCTTATTATGTAATAACTCTTATTTTTGTCCTTATTCCTATTTTATCATCGTATTAACTCCTACTTTTATCCTCATTACTATTATTATTATCGTAATAACTGTTATTTTTATGCTTATTTCTATTATTATTTTCGTTATAACTATTATTTTCGGCCATATTCCTATTCTTTTTATGTAATAACTCTTATTTTTATCCTTATTTCTATTATTATTATCGTAATAACTCCTATTTTTATCCTTATTACTATTATTATTATCGTAATAACTATTATTTTTATCCTTATAACTATTATTATTATCGTAATAACTCCTATTTTTATCCTTATTACTATTATTATTATCGTAATAACTCTTATTTTTGTCCTTATTCCTATTTTGTCATCGTATTAACGCTTACTTTTATCCTTATTACTATTATTATTATCGTAATAACTCTTATGTTTGTCCTTTTTCCTATTTTATCATCCTATTAACTCTTACTTTTATCCTTATTACTATTATTATTATCGTTATAACTATTATTTTCGGCCATATTCCTATTCTTATTATGTAATAACCCTTATTTTTGTCCTTATTCCTATTTTATCATCGTATTAACTCCTACTTTTATCCTCATTACTATTATTATTATCGTAATAACTCTTATTTTTATCCTTATTTCTATTATTATTATCGTTATAACTATTATTTTCGGCCATATTCCTATTCTTTTTATGTAATAACTCTTATTTTTATCCTTACTTCTATTATTATTATCGTAATAACTCCTATTTTTATCCTTATTACTATTATTATTATCGTAATACCTCTTATTTTTGTCCTTATTCCTATTTTGTCATCGTATTAACGCTTACTTTTATCCTTATTACTATTATTATTATCGTAATAACTCTTATGTTTGTCCTTTTTCCTATTTTATCATCCTATTAACTCTTACTTTTATCCTTATTACTATTATTATTATCGTTATAACTATTATTTTCGGCCATATTCCTATTCTTATTATGTAATAACCCTTATTTTTGTCCATATTCCTATTTTATCATCGTATTAACTCCTACTTTTATCCTCATTACTATTATTATTATCGTAATAACTCTTATTTTTATCCTTATTTCTATTATTATTATCGTTATAACTATTATTTTCGGCCATATTCCTATTCTTTTTATGTAATAACTCTTATTTTTATCCTTATTTCTATTATTATTATCGTAATAACTCCTATTTTTATCCTTATTACTATTATTATTATCGTAATAACTCTTATGTTTGTCCTTATTCCTATTTTATAATCCTATTAACTCTTACTTTTATCCTTATTACTATGATTATTATCGTTATAACTATTATTTTCAGCCATATTCCTATCCTTATTATGTAATAACTCCTATTTTTATCCTTATTACTGTTATTATTATCGTAATAACTCTTATGTTTGTCCTTATTCCTATTTTATCATCCTATTAACTCTTACTTTTATCCTTATTACTATTATTATTATCGTTATAACTATTATTTTCGGCCATATTCCTATTCTTATTATGTAATAACTCTTATTTTTGTCCTTATTCCTATTTTATCATCGTATTCACTCCTACTTTTATCCTCATTACTATTATTATTATCGTAATAACTCTTATTTTTATCCTTATTTCTATTATTATTTTCGTTATAACTATTATTTTCGGCCATATTCCCATTCTATTTATGTAATAACTCTTATTTTTATCCTTATTTCTATTATTATTATCGTTATAACTATTATTTTCGGCCATATTCCTATTCTTTCTATGTAATAACTCTTATTTTTATCCTTACTTCTATTATTATTATCGTAATAACTCCTATTTTTATCCGTATTACTATTATTATTATCGTAATAACTCTTATTTTTGTCCTTATTCCTATTTTGTCATCGTATTAACGCTTACTTTTATCCTTATTAATATTATTATTATCGTAATAACTCTTATGTTTGTCCTTATTCCTATTTTATCATCCTATTAACTCTTACTTTTATCCTTATTACTATTATTATTATCGTTATAACTATTATTTTCGGCCATATTCCTATTCTTATTATGTAATAACTCTTATTTTTGTCCTTATTCCTATTTTATCATCGTATTAACTCCTACTTTTATCCTCATTACTATTATTATTATCGTAATAACTGTTATTTTTATGCTTATTTCTATTATTATTTTCGTTATAACTATTATTTTCGGCCATATTCCTATTCTTTTTATGTAATAACTCTTATTTTTATCCTTATTTCTATTATTATTATCGTAATAACTCCTATTTTTATCCTTATTACTATTATTATTATCGTAATAACTCTTATGTTTGTCCTTATTCCTATTTTATCATCCTATTAACTCTTACTTTTATCCTTATTACTATTATTATTATCGTTATAACTATTATTTTCGGCCATATTCCTATTCATATTATGTAATAACTCTTATTTTTGTCCTTATTCCTATTTTATCATCGTATTAACTCCTACTTTTATCCTCATTACTATTATTATTATCGTAATAACTCTTATTTTTATCCTTATTTCTATTATTATTATCGTTATAACTATTATTTTCGGCCATATTCCTATTCTTATTATGTAATAACTCTTATTTTTATCCTTATTTCTATTATTATTATCGTAATAACTCCTATTTTTATCCTTATTACTATTATTATTATCGTAATAACTCTTATGTTTGTCCTTATTCCTATTTTATCATCCTATTAACTCTTACTTTTATCCTTATTACTATTATTATTATCGTTATAACTATTATTTTCGGCCATATTCCTATTCTTATTATGTAATAACTCTTATTTTTGTCCTTATTCCTATTTTATCATCGTATTAACTCCTACTTTTATCCTCATTACTATTATTATTATCGTAATAACTGTTATTTTTATGCTTATTTCTATTATTATTTTCGTTATAACTATTATTTTCGGCCATATTCCTATTCTTTTTATGTAATAACTCTTATTTTTATCCTTATTTCTATTATTATTATCGTAATAACTCCTATTTTTATCCTTATTACTATTATTATTATCGTAATAACTCTTATGTTTGTCCTTATTCCTATTTTATCATCCTATTAACTCTTACTTTTATCCTTATTACTATTATTATTATCGTTATAACTATTATTTTCGGCCATATTCCTATTCATATTATGTAATAACTCTTATTTTTGTCCTTATTCCTATTTTATCATCGTATTAACTCCTACTTTTATCCTCATTACTATTATTATTATCGTAATAACTCTTATTTTTATCCTTATTTCTATTATTATTATCGTTATAACTATTATTTTCGGCCATATTCCTATTCTTATTATGTAATAACTCTTATTTTTATCCTTATTTCTATTATTATTATCGTAATAACTCCTATTTTTATCCTTATTACTATTATTATTATCGTAATAACTCTTATGTTTGTCCTTATTCCTATTTTATCATCCTATTAACTCTTACTTTTATCCTTATTACTATGATCATTATCGTTATAACTATTATTTTCAGCCATATTCCTATCCTTATTATGTAATAACTCCTATTTTTATCCTTATTACTATTATTATTATCGTAATAACTCTTATGTTTGTCCTTATTCCTATTTTATCATCCTATTAACTCTTACTTTTATCCTTATTACTATTATTATTATCGTTATAACTATTATTTTCGGCCATATTCCTATTCTTATTATGTAATAACTCTTATTTTTGTCCTTATTCCTATTTTATCATCGTATTAACTCCTACTTTTATCCTCATTACTATTATTATTATCGTAATAACTCTTATTTTTATCCTTATTTCTATTATTATTATCGTTATAACTATTATTTTCGGCCATATTCCTATTCTTATTATGTAATAACTCTTATTTTTATCCTTATTTCTATTATTATTATCTTAATAACTACTATTTTTATCCTTATTACTATTATTATTATCGTAATAACTATTATTTTTATCCTTATAACTATTATTATTATCGTAATAACTCTTATTTTTGTCCTTATTCCTATTTTATCATCGTATTAACTCCTACTTTTATCCTCATTACTATTATTATTATCGTAATAACTCTTATTTTTATCCTTATTTCTATTATTATTATCGTTATAACTATTATTTTCGGCCATATTCCTATTCTTATTATGTAATAACTCTTATTTTTATCCTTATTTCTATTATTATTATCGTAATAACTCCTATTTTTATCCTTATTACTATTATTATTATCGTAATAACTCTTATGTTTGTCCTTATTCCTATTTTATCATCCTATTAACTCTTACTTTTATCCTTATTACTATGATTATTATCGTTATAACTATTATTTTCAGCCATATTCCTATCCTTATTATGTAATAACTCCTATTTTTATCCTTATTACTATTATTATTATCGTAATAACTCTTATGTTTGTCCTTATTCCTATTTTATCATCCTATTAACTCTTACTTTTATCCTTATTACTATTATTATTATCGTTATAACTATTATTTTCGACCATATTCCTATCCTTATTATGTAATAACTCTTATTTTCGTCCTTATTTCTATTATTATTATCGTAATAACTCTTATTTTTGTCCTTATTCCTATTTTGTCATCGTATTAACGCTTACTTTTATCCTTATTACTATTATTATTATCGTAATAACTCTTATGTTTGTCCTTATTCCTATTTTATCATCCTATTAACTCTTACTTTTATCCTTATTAATATTATTATTATCGTTATAACTATTATTTTCGGCCATATTCCTATTCTTATTATGTAATAACTCTTATTTTTGTCCTTATACATATTTTATCATCGTATTAACTCCTACTTTTATCCTCATTACTATTATTATTATCGTAATAACTCTTATTTTTGTCCTTATTCCTATTTTATCATCGTATTAACTCCTACTTTTATCCTCATTACTATTATTATTATCGTAATAACTCTTATTTTTATCCTTATTACTATTATTATTATCGTAATAACTCTTATTTTTATCCGTATTTCTATTATTATTATCATTATAACCATTATTTTCAGCCTTATTCCTATTTTTATTATGTAATAACTCTTATTTTTATCCTTATTTCTATTATTATTATCGTTATAACTATTATTTTCGGCCATATTCCTATCCTTATTATGTAATAACCCTTATTTTTGTCCATATTCCTATTTTATCATCGTATTAACTCCTACTTTTATCCTCATTACTATTATTATTATCGTAATAACTCTTATTTTTATCCTTATTTCTATTATTATTATCGTTATAACTATTATTTTCGGCCATATTCCTATTCTTTTTATGTAATAACTCTTATTTTTATCCTTACTTCTATTATTATTATCGTAATAACTCCTATTTTTATCCTTATTACTATTATTATTATCGTAATAACTCTTATTTTTGTCCTTATTCCTATTTTGTCATCGTATTAACGCTTACTTTTATCCTTATTAATATTATTATTATCGTAATAACTCTTATGTGTGTCCTTATTCCTATTTTATCGTCCTATTAACTCTTACTTTTATCCTTATTACTATTATTATTATCGTTATAACTATTATTTTCGGCCATATTCCTATTCTTATTATGTAATAACTCTTATTTTTGTCCTTATTCATATTTTATCATCGTATTAACTCCTACTTTTATCCTCATTACTATTATTATTATCGTAATAACTCTTATTTTGATCCTTATTTCTATTATTATTTTCGTTATAACTATTATTTTCGGCCATATTCCTATTCTTTTTATGTAATAACTCTTATTTTTATCCTTATTTCTATTATTATTATCGTAATAACTCCTATTTTTATCCTTATTACTATTATTATTATCGTAATAACTCTTATGTTTGTCCTTATTCCTATTTTATCATCGTATTAACTCCTACTTTTATCCTCATTACTATTATTATTATCGTAATAACTCTTATTTTTATCCTTATTACTATTATTATTATCGTAATAACTCTTATTTTTATCCGTATTTCTATTATTATTATCATTATAACCATTATTTTCAGCCTTATTCCTATTTTTATTATGTAATAACTCTTATTTTTATCCTTATTTCTATTATTATTATCGTTATAACTATTATTTTCGGCCATATTCCTATCCTTATTATGTAATAACCCTTATTTTTGTCCATATTCCTATTTTATCATCGTATTAACTCCTACTTTTATCCTCATTACTATTATTATTATCGTAATAACTCTTATTTTTATCCTTATTTCTATTATTATTATCGTTATAACTATTATTTTCGGCCATATTCCTATTCTTTTTATGTAATATCTCTTATTTTTATCCTTATTTCTATTATTATTATCTTAATAACTACTATTTTTATCCTTATTACTATTATTATTATCGTAATAACTATTATTTTTATCCTTATAACTATTATTATTATCGTAATAACTCTTATGTTTGTCCTTATTCCTATTTTATCATCCTATTAACTCTTACTTTTATCCTTATTACTATTATTAATATCGTTATAACTATTATTTTCGGCCATATTCCTATTCTTATTATGTAATAACTCTTATTTTCGTCCTTATTTCTATTATTATTATCGTAATAACTCTTATTTTTGTCCTTATTCCTATTTTGTCATCGTATTAACGCTTACTTTTATCCTTATTACTATTATTATTATCGTAATAACTCTTATGTTTGTCCTTATTCCTATTTTATCATCCTATTAACTCTTACTTTTATCCTTATTAATATTATTATTATCGTTATAACTATTATTTTCGGCCATATTCCTATTCTTATTATGTAATAACTCTTATTTTTGTCCTTATACATATTTTATCATCGTATTAACTCCTACTTTTATCCTCATTACTATTATTATTATCGTAATAACTCTTATTTTTGTCCTTATTCCTATTTTATCATCGTATTAACTCCTACTTTTATCCTCATTACTATTATTATTATCGTAATAACTCTTATTTTTATCCTTATTACTATTATTATTATCGTAATAACTCTTATTTTTATCCGTATTTCTATTATTATTATCATTATAACCATTATTTTCAGCCTTATTCCTATTTTTATTATGTAATAACTCTTATTTTTATCCTTATTTCTATTATTATTATCGTTATAACTATTATTTTCGGCCATATTCCTATTCTTATTATGTAATAACTCTTATTTTTGTCCTTATTCATATTTTATCATCGTATTAACTCCTACTTTTATCCTCATTACTATTATTATTATCGTAATAACTCTTATTTTGATCCTTATTTCTATTATTATTTTCGTTATAACTATTATTTTCGGCCATATTCCTATTCTTTTTATGTAATAACTCTTATTTTTATCCTTATTTCTATTATTATTATCGTAATAACTCCTATTTTTATCCTTATTACTATTATTATTATCGTAATAACTCTTATGTTTGTCCTTATTCCTATTTTATCATCGTATTAACTCCTACTTTTATCCTCATTACTATTATTATTATCGTAATAACTCTTATTTTTATCCTTATTACTATTATTATTATCGTAATAACTCTTATTTTTATCCGTATTTCTATTATTATTATCGTTATAACCATTATTTTCAGCCTTATTCCTATTTTTATTATGTAATAACTCTTATTTTTATCCTTATTTCTATTATTATTATCGTTATAACTATTATTTTCGGCCATATTCCTATCCTTATTATGTAATAACCCTTATTTTTGTCCATATTCCTATTTTATCATCGTATTAACTCCTACTTTTATCCTCATTACTATTATTATTATCGTAATAACTCTTATTTTTATCCTTATTTCTATTATTATTATCGTTATAACTATTATTTTCGGTCATATTCCTATTCTTTTTATGTAATAACTCTTATTTTTATCCTTATTTCTATTATTATTATCTTAATAACTACTATTTTTATCCTTATTACTATTATTATTATCGTAATAACTATTATTTTTATCCTTATAACTATTATTATTATCGTAATAACTCTTATGTTTGTCCTTATTCCTATTTTATCATCCTATTAACTCTTACTTTTATCCTTATTACTATTATTAATATCGTTATAACTATTATTTTCGGCCATATTCCTATTCTTATTATGTAATAACTCTTATTTTCGTCCTTATTTCTATTATTATTATCGTAATAACTCTTATTTTTGTCCTTATTCCTATTTTGTCATCGTATTAACGCTTACTTTTATCCTTATTACTATTATTATTATCGTAATAACTCTTACGTTTGTCCTCATTCCTATTTTATCATCCTATTAACTCTTTCTTTTATCCTTATTACTATTATTATTATCGTTATAACTATTATTTTCGGCCATATTCCTATTCTTATTATGTAATAACTCTTATTTTCGTCCTTATTTCTATTATTATTATCGTAATAACTCTTATTTTTGTCCTTATTCCTATTTTGTCATCGTATTGACGCTTACTTTTATCCTTATTACTATTATTATTATCGTAATAACTCTTATGTTTGTCCTTATTCCTATTTTATCATCCTATTAACTCTTACTTTTATTCTTATTACTATTATTATTTTCGTTATAACTATTATTTTCGGCCATATTCCTATTCTTATTATGTAATAACTCTTATTTTTGTCCTTATTCCTATTTTATCATCGTATTAACTCCTACTTTTATCCTCATTACTATTATTGTTATCGTAATAACTCTTATTTTTATCCTTATTTCTATTATTATTATCGTTATAACTATTATTTTCGGCCATATTCCTATTCTTATTATGTAATAACTCTTATTTTTATCCTTATTTCTATTATTATTATCGTAATAACTCCTATCTTTATCCTTATTACTATTATTATTATCGTAATAACTATTATTTTTATCCTTATAACTATTATTATTATCGTAATAACTCTTATTTTTGTCCTTATTCCTATTTTATCATCGTATTAACTCCTACTTTTATCCTCATTACTATTATTATTATCGTAATAACTCTTATTTTTATCCTTATTACTATTATTATTATCGTAATAACTCTTATTTTTATCCGTATTTCTATTATTATTATCATTATAACCATTATTTTCAGCCTTATTCCCATTTTTATTATGTAATAACTCTTATTTTTATCCTTATTTCTATTATTATTATCGTTATAACTATTATTTTCGGCCATATTCCTATCCTTATTATGTAATAACCCTTATTTTTGTCCATATTCCTATTTTATCATCGTATTAACTCCTACTTTTATCCTCATTACTATTATTATTATCGTAATAACTCTTATTTTTATCCTTATTTCTATTATTATTTTCGTTATAACTATTATTTTCGGCCATATTCCTATTCTTTTTATGTAATAACTCTTATTTTTATCCTTATTTCTATTATTATTATCGTAATAACTCCTATTTTTATCCTTATTACTATTATTATTATCCTAATAACTCTTATGTTTGTCCTTATTCCTATTTTATCATCCTATTAACTCTTACTTTTATCCTTATTACTATTATTATTATCGTTATAACTATTATTTTCGGCCATATTCCTATTCTTATTATGTAATAACTCTTATTTTTGTCCTTATTCCTATTTTATCATCGTATTAACTCCTACTTTTATCCTCATTACTATTATTATTATCGTAATAACTCTTATTTTTATCCTTATTTCTATTATTATTATCGTTATAACTATTATTTTCGGCCATATTCCTATTCTTATTATGTAATAACTCTTATTTTTATCCTTATTTCTATTATTATTATCGTAATAACTCCTATTTTTATCCTTATTACTATTATTATTATCGTAATAACTCTTATGTTTGTCCTTATTCCTATTTTATCATCGTATTAACTCCTACTTTTATCCTCATTACTATTATTATTATCGTAATAACTCTTATTTTTATCCTTATTACTATTATTATTATCGTAATAACTCTTATTTTTATCCGTATTTCTATTATTATTATCATTATAACCATTATTTTCAGCCTTATTCCTATTTTTATTATGTAATAACTCTTATTTTTATCCTTATTTCTATTATTATTATCGTTATAACTATTATTTTCGGCCATATTCCTATCCTTATTATGTAATAACCCTTATTTTTGTCCATATTCCTATTTTATCATCGTATTAACTCCTACTTTTATCCTCATTACTATTATTATTATCGTAATAACTCTTATTTTTATCCTTATTTCTATTATTATTATCGTTATAACTATTATTTTCGGCCATATTCCTATTCTTTTTATGTAATAACTCTTATTTTTATCCTTATTTCTATTATTATTATCTTAATAACTACTATTTTTATCCTTATTACTATTATTATTATCGTAATAACTATTATTTTTATCCTTATAACTATTATTATTATCGTAATAACTCTTATGTTTGTCCTTATTCCTATTTTATCATCCTATTAACTCTTACTTTTATCCTTATTACTATTATTAATATCGTTATAACTATTATTTTCGGCCATATTCCTATTCTTATTATGTAATAACTCTTATTTTCGTCCTTATTTCTATTATTATTATCGTAATAACTCTTATTTTTGTCCTTATTCCTATTTTGTCATCGTATTAACGCTTACTTTTATCCTTATTACTATTATTATTATCGTAATAACTCTTACGTTTGTCCTCATTCCTATTTTATCATCCTATTAACTCTTTCTTTTATCCTTATTACTATTATTATTATCGTTATAACTATTATTTTCGGCCATATTCCTATTCTTATTATGTAATAACTCTTATTTTCGTCCTTATTTCTATTATTATTATCGTAATAACTCTTATTTTTGTCCTTATTCCTATTTTGTCATCGTATTGACGCTTACTTTTATCCTTATTACTATTATTATTATCGTAATAACTCTTATGTTTGTCCTTATTCCTATTTTATCATCCTATTAACTCTTACTTTTATTCTTATTACTATTATTATTTTCGTTATAACTATTATTTTCGGCCATATTCCTATTCTTATTATGTAATAACTCTTATTTTTGTCCTTATTCCTATTTTATCATCGTATTAACTCCTACTTTTATCCTCATTACTATTATTGTTATCGTAATAACTCTTATTTTTATCCTTATTTCTATTATTATTATCGTTATAACTATTATTTTCGGCCATATTCCTATTCTTATTATGTAATAACTCTTATTTTTATCCTTATTTCTATTATTATTATCGTAATAACTCCTATCTTTATCCTTATTACTATTATTATTATCGTAATAACTATTATTTTTATCCTTATAACTATTATTATTATCGTAATAACTCTTATGTTTGTCCTTATTCCTATTTTATCATCCTATTAACTCTTACTTTTATCCTTATTACTATTATTAATATCGTTATAACTATTATTTTCGGCCATATTCCTATTCTTATTATGTAATAACTCTTATTTTCGTCCTTATTTCTATTATTATTATCGTAATAACTCTTATTTTTGTCCTTATTCCTATTTTGTCATCGTATTAACGCTTACTTTTATCCTTATTACTATTATTATTATCGTAATAACTCTTACGTTTGTCCTCATTCCTATTTTATCATCCTATTAACTCTTTCTTTTATCCTTATTACTATTATTATTATCGTTATAACTATTATTTTCGGCCATATTCCTATTCTTATTATGTAATAACTCTTATTTTCGTCCTTATTTCTATTATTATTATCGTAATAACTCTTATTTTTGTCCTTATTCCTATTTTGTCATCGTATTGACGCTTACTTTTATCCTTATTACTATTATTATTATCGTAATAACTCTTATGTTTGTCCTTATTCCTATTTTATCATCCTATTAACTCTTACTTTTATTCTTATTACTATTATTATTTTCGTTATAACTATTATTTTCGGCCATATTCCTATTCTTATTATGTAATAACTCTTATTTTTGTCCTTATTCCTATTTTATCATCGTATTAACTCCTACTTTTATCCTCATTACTATTATTGTTATCGTAATAACTCTTATTTTTATCCTTATTTCTATTATTATTATCGTTATAACTATTATTTTCGGCCATATTCCTATTCTTATTATGTAATAACTCTTATTTTTATCCTTATTTCTATTATTATTATCGTAATAACTCCTATCTTTATCCTTATTACTATTATTATTATCGTAATAACTATTATTTTTATCCTTATAACTATTATTATTATCGTAATAACTCTTATTTTTGTCCTTATTCCTATTTTATCATCGTATTAACTCCTACTTTTATCCTCATTACTATTATTATTATCGTAATAACTCTTATTTTTATCCTTATTACTATTATTATTATCGTAATAACTCTTATTTTTATCCGTATTTCTATTATTATTATCATTATAACCATTATTTTCAGCCTTATTCCCATTTTTATTATGTAATAACTCTTATTTTTATCCTTATTTCTATTATTATTATCGTTATAACTATTATTTTCGGCCATATTCCTATCCTTATTATGTAATAACCCTTATTTTTGTCCATATTCCTATTTTATCATCGTATTAACTCCTACTTTTATCCTCATTACTATTATTATTATCGTAATAACTCTTATTTTTATCCTTATTTCTATTATTATTTTCGTTATAACTATTATTTTCGGCCATATTCCTATTCTTTTTATGTAATAACTCTTATTTTTATCCTTATTTCTATTATTATTATCGTAATAACTCCTATTTTTATCCTTATTACTATTATTATTATCCTAATAACTCTTATGTTTGTCCTTATTCCTATTTTATCATCCTATTAACTCTTACTTTTATCCTTATTACTATTATTATTATCGTTATAACTATTATTTTCGGCCATATTCCTATTCTTATTATGTAATAACTCTTATTTTTGTCCTTATTCCTATTTTATCATCGTATTAACTCCTACTTTTATCCTCATTACTATTATTATTATCGTAATAACTCTTATTTTTATCCTTATTTCTATTATTATTATCGTTATAACTATTATTTTCGGCCATATTCCTATTCTTATTATGTAATAACTCTTATTTTTATCCTTATTTCTATTATTATTATCGTAATAACTCCTATTTTTATCCTTATTACTATTATTATTATCGTAATAACTCTTATGTTTGTCCTTATTCCTATTTTATCATCGTATTAACTCCTACTTTTATCCTCATTACTATTATTATTATCGTAATAACTCTTATTTTTATCCTTATTACTATTATTATTATCGTAATAACTCTTATTTTTATCCGTATTTCTATTATTATTATCATTATAACCATTATTTTCAGCCTTATTCCTATTTTTATTATGTAATAACTCTTATTTTTATCCTTATTTCTATTATTATTATCGTTATAACTATTATTTTCGGCCATATTCCTATCCTTATTATGTAATAACCCTTATTTTTGTCCATATTCCTATTTTATCATCGTATTAACTCCTACTTTTATCCTCATTACTATTATTATTATCGTAATAACTCTTATTTTTATCCTTATTTCTATTATTATTATCGTTATAACTATTATTTTCGGCCATATTCCTATTCTTTTTATGTAATAACTCTTATTTTTATCCTTATTTCTATTATTATTATCTTAATAACTACTATTTTTATCCTTATTACTATTATTATTATCGTAATAACTATTATTTTTATCCTTATAACTATTATTATTATCGTAATAACTCTTATGTTTGTCCTTATTCCTATTTTATCATCCTATTAACTCTTACTTTTATCCTTATTACTATTATTAATATCGTTATAACTATTATTTTCGGCCATATTCCTATTCTTATTATGTAATAACTCTTATTTTCGTCCTTATTTCTATTATTATTATCGTAATAACTCTTATTTTTGTCCTTATTCCTATTTTGTCATCGTATTAACGCTTACTTTTATCCTTATTACTATTATTATTATCGTAATAACTCTTACGTTTGTCCTCATTCCTATTTTATCATCCTATTAACTCTTTCTTTTATCCTTATTACTATTATTATTATCGTTATAACTATTATTTTCGGCCATATTCCTATTCTTATTATGTAATAACTCTTATTTTCGTCCTTATTTCTATTATTATTATCGTAATAACTCTTATTTTTGTCCTTATTCCTATTTTGTCATCGTATTGACGCTTACTTTTATCCTTATTACTATTATTATTATCGTAATAACTCTTATGTTTGTCCTTATTCCTATTTTATCATCCTATTAACTCTTACTTTTATTCTTATTACTATTATTATTTTCGTTATAACTATTATTTTCGGCCATATTCCTATTCTTATTATGTAATAACTCTTATTTTTGTCCTTATTCCTATTTTATCATCGTATTAACTCCTACTTTTATCCTCATTACTATTATTGTTATCGTAATAACTCTTATTTTTATCCTTATTTCTATTATTATTATCGTTATAACTATTATTTTCGGCCATATTCCTATTCTTATTATGTAATAACTCTTATTTTTATCCTTATTTCTATTATTATTATCGTAATAACTCCTATCTTTATCCTTATTACTATTATTATTATCGTAATAACTATTATTTTTATCCTTATAACTATTATTATTATCGTAATAACTCTTATTTTTGTCCTTATTCCTATTTTATCATCGTATTAACTCCTACTTTTATCCTCATTACTATTATTATTATCGTAATAACTCTTATTTTTATCCTTATTACTATTATTATTATCGTAATAACTCTTATTTTTATCCGTATTTCTATTATTATTATCATTATAACCATTATTTTCAGCCTTATTCCCATTTTTATTATGTAATAACTCTTATTTTTATCCTTATTTCTATTATTATTATCGTTATAACTATTATTTTCGGCCATATTCCTATCCTTATTATGTAATAACCCTTATTTTTGTCCATATTCCTATTTTATCATCGTATTAACTCCTACTTTTATCCTCATTACTATTATTATTATCGTAATAACTCTTATTTTTATCCTTATTTCTATTATTATTATCGTTATAACTATTATTTTCGGCCATATTCCTATTCTTTTTATGTAATAACTCTTATTTTTATCCTTACTTCTATTATTATTATCGTAATAACTCCTATTTTTATCCTTATTACTATTATTATTATCGTAATAACTCTTATTTTTGTCCTTATTCCTATTTTGTCATCGTATTAACGCTTACTTTTATCCTTATTAATATTATTATTATCGTAATAACTCTTATGTTTGTCCTTATTCCTATTTTATCATCCTATTAACTCTTACTTTTATCCTTATTACTATTATTATTATCGTTATAACTATTATTTTCGGCCATATTCCTATTCTTATTATGTAATAACTCTTATTTTTGTCCTTATTCCTATTTTATCATCGTATTAACTCCTACTTTTATCCTCATTACTATTATTATTATCGTAATAACTCTTATTTTTATCCTTATTTCTATTATTATTTTCGTTATAACTATTATTTTCGGCCATATTCCTATTCTTTTTATGTAATAACTCTTATTTTTATCCTTATTTCTATTATTATTATCGTAATAACTCCTATTTTTATCCTTATTACTATTATTATTATCCTAATAACTCTAATGTTTGTCCTTATTCCTATTTTATCATCCTATTAACTCTTACTTTTATCCTTATTACTATTATTATTATCGTTATAACTATTATTTTCGGCCATATTCCTATTCTTATTATGTAATAACTCTTATTTTTGTCCTTATTCCTATTTTATCATCGTATTAACTCCTACTTTTATCCTCATTACTATTATTATTATCGTAATAACTCTTATTTTTATCCTTATTTCTATTATTATTATCGTTATAACTATTATTTTCGGCCATATTCCTATTCTTATTATGTAATAACTCTTATTTTTATCCTTATTTCTATTATTATTATCGTAATAACTCCTATTTTTATCCTTATTACTATTATTATTATCGTAATAACTCTTATGTTTGTCCTTATTCCTATTTTATCATCCTATTAACTCTTACTTTTATCCTTATTACTATGATTATTATCGTTATAACTATTATTTTCAGCCATATTCCTATCCTTATTATGTAATAACTCCTATTTTTATCCTTATTACTATTATTATTATCGTAATAACTCTTATGTTTGTCCTTATTCCTATTTTATCATCCTATTAACTCTTACTTTTATCCTTATTACTATTATTATTATCGTTATAACTATTATTTTCGACCATATTCCTATCCTTATTATGTAATAACTCTTATTTTCGTCCTTATTTCTATTATTATTATCGTAATAACTCTTATTTTTGTCCTTATTCCTATTTTGTCATCGTATTAACGCTTACTTTTATCCTTATTACTATTATTATTATCGTAATAACTCTTATGTTTGTCCTTATTCCTATTTTATCATCCTATTAACTCTTACTTTTATCCTTATTACTATTATTATTATCGTTATAACTATTATTTTCGGCCATATTCCTATTCTTATTATGTAATAACTCTTATTTTTGTCCTTATTCCTATTTTATCATCGTATTAACTCCTACTTTTATCCTCATTACTATTATTATTATCGTAATAACTCTTATTTTTATCCTTATAACTATTATTATTATCGTAATAACTCTTATTTTTGTCCTTATTCCTATTTTATCATCGTATTAACTCCTACTTTTATCCTCATTACTATTATTATTATCGTAATAACTCTTATTTTTATCCTTATTACTATTATTATTATCGTAATAACTCTTATTTTTATCCGTATTTCTATTATTATTATCATTATAACCATTATTTTCAGCCTTATTCCTATTTTTATTATGTAATAACTCTTATTTTTATCCTTATTTCTATTATTATTATCGTTATAACTATTATTTTCGGCCATATTCCTATCCTTATTATGTAATAACCCTTATTTTTGTCCATATTCCTATTTTATCATCGTATTAACTCCTACTTTTATCCTCATTACTATCATTATTATCGTAATAACTCTTATTTTTATCCTTATTTCTATTATTATTATCGTTATAACTATTATTTTCGGCCATATTCCTATTCTTTTTATGTAATAACTCTTATTTTTATCCTTACTTCTATTATTATTATCGTAATAACTCCTATTTTTATCCTTATTACTATTATTATTATCGTAATAACTCTTATTTTTGTCCTTATTCCTATTTTGTCATCGTATTAACGCTTACTTTTGTCCTTATTAATATTATTATTATCGTAATAACTCTTATGTGTGTCCTTATTCCTATTTTATCATCCTATTAACTCTTACTTTTATCCTTATTACTATTATTATTATCGTTATAACTATTATTTTCGGCCATATTCCTATTCTTATTATGTAATAACTCTTATTTTTGTCCTTATTCATATTTTATCATCGTATTAACTCCTACTTTTATCCTCATTACTATTATTATTATCGTAATAACTCTTATTTTGATCCTTATTTCTATTATTATTTTCGTTATAACTATTATTTTCGGCCATATTCCTATTCTTTTTATGTAATAACTCTTATTTTTATCCTTATTTCTATTATTATTATCGTAATAACTCCTATTTTTATCCTTATTACTATTATTATTATCGTAATAACTCTTATGTTTGTCCTTATTCCTATTTTATCATCCTATTAACTCTTACTTTTATCCTTATTACTATTATTATTATCGTTATAACTATTATTTTCGGCCATATTCCTATTCTTATTATGTAATAACTCTTATTTTTGTCCTTATTCCTATTTTATCATCATATTAACTCCTACTTTTATCCTCATTACTATTATTATTATCGTAATAACTCTCATTTTTATCCTTATTTCTATTATTATTATCGTTATAACTATTATTTTCGGCCATATTCCTATTCTTATTATGTAATAACTCTTATTTTTATCCTTATTTCTATTATTATTATCGTAATAACTCCTATTTTTATCCTTATTACTATTATTATTATCGTAATAACTCTTATGTTTGTCCTTATTCCTATTTTATCATCCTATTAACTCCTACTTTTATCCTCATTACTATTATTATTATTATCGTAATAACTCTTATTTTTATCCTTATTACTATTATTATTATCGTTATAACTATTATTTTCGACCATATTCCTATTCTTATTATGTAATAACTCTTATTTTCGTCCTTATTTCTATTATTATTATCGTAATAACTCTTATTTTTGTCCTTATTCCTATTTTGTCATCGTATTAACGCTTACTTTTATCCTTATTACTATTATTATTATCGTAATAACTCTTATGTTTGTCCTTATTCCTATTTTATCATCCTATTAACTCTTACTTTTATCCTTATTACTATTATTATTATCGTTATAACTATTATTTTCGGCCATATTCCTATTCTTATTATGTAATAACTCTTATTTTTGTCCTTATTCCTATTTTATCATCGTATTAACTCCTACTTTTATCCTCATTACTATTATTATTATCGTAATAACTCTTATTTTTATCCTTATTTCTATTATTATTATCGTTATAACTATTATTTTCGGCCATATTCCTATTCTTATTATGTAATAACTCTTATTTTTATCCTTATTTCTATTATTATTATCGTAATAACTACTATTTTTATCCTTATTACTATTATTATTATCGTAATAACTATTATTTTTATCCTTATATCTATTATTATTATCGTAATAACTCTTATGTTTGTCCTTATTCCTATTTTATCATCCTATTAACTCTTACTTTTATCCTTATTACTATTATTAATATCGTTATAACTATTATTTTCGGCCATATTCCTATTCTTATTATGTAATAACTCTTATTTTCGTCCTTATTTCTATTATTATTATCGTAATAACTCTTATTTTTGTCCTTATTCCTATTATGTCATCGTATTAACGCTTACTTTTATCCTTATTACTATTATTATTATCGTAATAACTCTTATGTTTGTCCTCATTCCTATTTTATCATCCTATTAACTCTTACTTTTATCCTTATTACTATTATTATTATCGTTATAACTATTATTTTCGACCATATTCCTATCCTTATTATGTAATAACTCTTATTTTCGTCCTTATTTCTATTATTATTATCGTAATAACTCTTATTTTTGTCCTTATTCCTATTTTGTCATCGTATTAACGCTTACTTTTATCCTTATTACTATTATTATTATCGTAATAACTCTTATGTTTGTCCTTATTCCTATTTTATCATCCTATTAACTCTTACTTTTATCCTTATTACTATTATTATTATCGTTATAACTATTATTTTCGGCCATATTCCTATTCTTATTATGTAATAACTCTTATTTTTGTCCTTATTCCTATTTTATCATCGTATTAACTCCTACTTTTATCCTCATTACTATTATTATTATCGTAATAACTCTTATTTTTATCCTTATTTCTATTATTATTATCGTTATAACTATTATTTTCGGCCATATTCCTATTCTTATTATGTAATAACTCTTATTTTTATCCTTATTTCTATTATTATTATCGTAATAACTCCTATTTTTATCCTCATTACTATTATTATTATCGTAATAACTCTTATTTTTATCCTTATTTCTATTATTATTATCGTAATAACTCTTATTTTTATCCGTATTTCTATTATTATTATCATTATAACCATTATTTTCAGCCTTATTCCTATTTTTATTATGTAATAACTCTTATTTCTATCCTTATTTCTATTATTATTATCGTTATAACTATTATTTTCGGCCATATTCCTATTCTTTTTATGTAATAACTCTTATTTTTATCCTTACTTCTATTATTATTATCGTAATAACTCCTATTTTTATCCTTATTACTATTATTATTATCGTAATAACTCTTATTTTTGTCCTTATTCCTATTTTGTCATCGTATTAACGCTTACTTTTATCCTTATTAATATTATTATTATCGTAATAACTCTTATGTTTGTCCTTATTCCTATTTTATCATCCTATTAACTCTTACTTTTATCCTTATTACTATTATTATTATCGTTATAACTATTATTTTCGGCCATATTCCTATTCTTATTATGTAATAACTCTTATTTTTGTCCTTATTCATATTTTATCATCGTATTAACTCCTACTTTTATCCTCATTACTATTATTATTATCGTAATAACTATTATTTTTATCCTTATAACTATTATTATTATCGTAATAACTCTTATTTTTGTCCTTATTCCTATTTTATCATCGTATTAACTCCTACTTTTATCCTCATTACTATTATTATTATCGTAATAACTCTTATTTTTATCCTTATTACTATTATTATTATCGTAATAACTCTTATTTTTATCCGTATTTCTATTATTATTATCATTATAACCATTATTTTCAGCCTTATTCCTATTTTTATTATGTAATAACTCTTATTTTTATCCTTATTTCTATTATTATTATCGTTATAACTATTATTTTCGGCCATATTCCTATCCTTATTATGTAATAACCCTTATTTTTGTCCATATTCCTATTTTATCATCGTATTAACTCCTACTTTTATCCTCATTACTATTATTATTATCGTAATAACTCTTATTTTTATCCTTATTTCTATTATTATTATCGTTATAACTATTATTTTCGGCCATATTCCTATTCTTTTTATGTAATAACTCTTATTTTTATCCTTACTTCTATTATTATTATCGTAATAACTCCTATTTTTATCCTTATTACTATTATTATTATCGTAATAACTCTTATTTTTGTCCTTATTCCTATTTTGTCATCGTATTAACGCTTACTTTTATCCTTATTAATATTATTATTATCGTAATAACTCTTATGTGTGTCCTTATTCCTATTTTATCATCCTATTAACTCTTACTTTTATCCTTATTACTATTATTATTATCGTTATAACTATTATTTTCGGCCATATTCCTATTCTTATTATGTAATAACTCTTATTTTTGTCCTTATTCATATTTTATCATCGTATTAACTCCTACTTTTATCCTCATTACTATTATTATTATCGTAATAACTCTTATTTTGATCCTTATTTCTATTATTATTTTCGTTATAACTATTATTTTCGGCCATATTCCTATTCTTTTTATGTAATAACTCTTATTTTTATCCTTATTTCTATTATTATTATCGTAATAACTCCTATTTTTATCCTTATTACTATTATTATTATCGTAATAACTATTATTTTTATCCTTATAACTATTATTATTATCGTAATAACTCTTATTTTTGTCCTTATTCCTATTTTATCATCGTATTAACTCCTACTTTTATCCTCATTACTATTATTATTATCGTAATAACTCTTATTTTTATCCATATTTCTATTATTATTATCGTAATAACTCTTATTTTCATCCTTATTTCTATTATTATTATCGTAATAACTCTTATTTTTGTCCTTATTCCTATTTTATCATCGTATTAACTCTTACTTTTATCCTTATTACTATTATTATTATCGTATTAACTCTTACTTTTATCCTTATTACTATTATTATTATCGTAATAACTCTTATTTTTATCCGTATTTCTATTATTATTATCATTATAACCATTATTTTCAGCCTTATTCCTATTTTTATTATGTAATAACTCTTATTTTTATCCTTATTTCTATTATTATTATCGTAATAACTTTTATTTTTGTACTTATAACTATTATTATTATCGTAATAACTCTTATTTTTGTCCTTATTCCTATTTTGTCATCGTATTAACGCTTACTTTTATCCTTATTACTATTATTATTATCGTAATAACTCTTATGTTTGTCCTTATTCCTATTTTATCATCCTATTAACTCTTATTTTTATCCTTATTACTATGATTATTATCGTTATAACTATTATTTTCAGCCATATTCCTATCCTTATTATGTAATAACTCCTATTTTTATCCTTATTACTATTATTATTATCGTAATAACTCTTATTTTTATCCTTATTCCTATTTTGTCATCGTATTAACGCTTACTTTTATCCTTATAACTATTATTATTATCGTAATAACTCTTATGTTTGTCCTTATTCCTATTTTATCATCCTATTAACTCTTACTTTTATCCTTATTACTATTATTAATATCGTTATAACTATTATTTTCGGCCATATTCCTATTCTTATTATGTAATAACTCTTATTTTCGTCCTTATTTCTATTATTATTATCGTAATAACTCTTATTTTTGTCCTTATTCCTATTTTGTCATCGTATTAACGCTTACTTTTATCCTTATTACTATTATTATTATCGTAATAACTCTTATGTTTGTCCTTTTTCCTATTTTATCATCCTATTAACTCTTACTTTTATTCTTATTACTATTATTATTATCGTTATAACTATTATTTTCGGCCATATTCCTATTCTTATTATGTAATAACCCTTATTTTTGTCCTTATTCCTATTTTATCATCGTATTAACTCCTACTTTTATCCTCATTACTATTATTATTATCGTAATCACTCTTATTTTTATCCTTATTTCTATTATTATTATCGTTATAACTATTATTTTCGGCCATATTCCTATTCTTTTTATGTAATAACTCTTATTTTTATCCTTACTTCTATTATTATTATCGTAATAACTCCTATTTTTATCCTTATTACTATTATTATTATCGTAATAACTCTTATTTTTGTCCTTATTCCTATTTTATCATCGTATTAACTCCTACTTTTATCCTCATTACTATTATTATTATCGTAATAACTCTTATTTTTATCCTTATTTCTATTATTATTATCGTTATAACTATTATTTTCGGCCATATTCCTATTCTTATTATGTAATAACTCTTATTTTTATCCTTATTTCTATTATTATTATCGTAATAACTCCTATTTTTATCCTTATTACTATTATTATTATCGTAATAACTCTTATGTTTGTCCTTATTCCTATTTTATCATCCTATTAACTCTTACTTTTATCCTTATTACTATGATTATTATCGTTATAACTATTATTTTCAGCCATATTCCTATCCTTATTATGTAATAACTCCTATTTTTATCCTTATTACTATTATTATTATCGTAATAACTCTTATGTTTGTCCTTATTCCTATTTTATCATCCTATTAACTCCTACCTTTATCCTCATTACTATTATTATTATCGTAATAACTCTTATTTTTATCCTTATTACTATTATTATTATCGTTATAACTATTATTTTCGACCATATTCCTATTCTTATTATGTAATAACTCTTATTTTCGTCCTTATTTCTATTATTATTATCGTAATAATTCTTATTTTTGTCCTTATTCCTATTTTGTCATCGTATTAACGCTTACTTTTATCCTTATTACTATTATTATTATCGTAATAACTCTTATGTTTGTCCTTATTCCTATTCTTATTATGTAATAACTCTTATTTTTGTCCTTATTCCTATTTTATCATCGTATTAACTCCTACTTTTATCCTCATTACTATTATTATTATCGTAATAACTCTTATTTTTATCCTTATTTCTATTATTATTATCGTTATAACTATTATTTTCGGCCATATTCCTATTCTTATTATGTAATAACTCTTATTTTTATCCTTATTTCTATTATTATTATCGAAATAACTACTATTTTTATCCTTATTACTATTATTATTATCGTAATAACTATTATTTTTATCCTTATAACTATTATTATTATCGTAATAACTCTTATGTTTGTCCTTATTCCTATTTTATCATCCTATTAACTCTTACTTTTATCCTTATTACTATTATTAATATCGTTATAACTATTATTTTCGGCCATATTCCTATTCTTATTATGTAATAACTCTTATTTTCGTCCTTATTTCTATTATTATTATCGTAATAACTCTTATTTTTGTCCTTATTCCTATTTTGTCATCGTATTAACGCTTACTTTTATCCTTATTACTATTATTATTATCGTAATAACTCTTATGTTTGTCCTCATTCCTATTTTATCATCCTATTAACTCTTTCTTTTATCCTTATTACTATTATTAATATCGTTATAACTATTATTTTCGGCCATATTCCTATTCTTATTATGTAATAACTCTTATTTTCGTCCTTATTTCTATTATTATTATCGTAATAACTATTATTTTCGGCCATATTCCTATTCTTATTATGTAATAACTCTTATTTTTATTCTTATTTCTATTATTATTATCCTAATAACTCCTATTTTTATCCTTATTACTATTATTATTATCGTAATAACTCTTATTTTTGTCCTTATTCCTATTTTGTCATCGTATTAACGCTTACTTTTATCCTTATTACTATTATTATTATCGTAATAACTCTTATGTTTGTCCTTATTCCTATTTTATCATCCTATTAACTCTTACTTTTATCCTTATTACTATTATTAATATCGTTATAACTATTATTTTCGGCCATATTCCTATTCTTATTATGTAATAACTCTTATTTTCGTCCTTATTTCTATTATTATTATCGTAATAACTCTTATTTTTGTCCTTATTCCTATTTTGTCATCGTATTAACGCTTACTTTTATCCTTATTACTATTATTATTATCGTAATAACTCTTATGTTTGTCCTTTTTCCTATTTTATCATCCTATTAACTCTTACTTTTATCCTTATTACTATTATTATTATCGTTATAACTATTATTTTCGGCCATATTCCTATTCTTATTATGTAATAACCCTTATTTTTGTCCTTATTCCTATTTTATCATCGTATTAACTCCTACTTTTATCCTCATTACTATTATTATTATCGTAATAACTCTTATTTTTATCCTTATTTCTATTATTATTATCGTTATAACTATTATTTTCGGCCATATTCCTATTCTTTTTATGTAATAACTCTTATTTTTATCCTTACTTCTATTATTATTATCGTAATAACTCCTATTTTTATCCTTATTACTATTATTATTATCGTAATAACTCTTATTTTTGTCCTTATTCCTATTTTGTCATCGTATTAACGCTTACTTTTATCCTTATTACTATTATTATTATCGCAATAACTCTTATGTTTGTCCTTATTCCTATTTTATCATCCTATTAACTCTTACTTTTATCCTTATTACAATGATTATTATCGTTATAACTATTATTTTCAGCCATATTCCTATCCTTATTATGTAATAACTCCTATTTTTATCCTTATTACTATTATTATTATCGTAATAACTCTTATGTTTGTCCTTATTCCTATTTTATCATCCTATTAACTCCTACCTTTATCCTCATTACTATTATTATTATCGTAATAACTCTTATTTTTATCCTTATTACTATTATTATTATCGTTATAACTATTATTTTCGACCATATTCCTATTCTTATTATGTAATAACTCTTATTTTCGTCCTTATTTCTATTATTATTATCGTAATAATTCTTATTTTTGTCCTTATTCCTATTTTGTCATCGTATTAACGCTTACTTTTATCCTTATTACTATTATTATTATCGTAATAACTCTTATGTTTGTCCTTATTCCTATTCTTATTATGTAATAACTCTTATTTTTGTCCTTATTCCTATTTTATCATCGTATTAACTCCTACTTTTATCCTCATTACTATTATTATTATCGTAATAACTCTTATTTTTATCCTTATTTCTATTATTATTATCGTTATAACTATTATTTTCGGCCATATTCCTATTCTTATTATTTAATAACTCTTATTTTTATCCTTATTTCTATTATTATTATCGTAATAACTACTATTTTTATCCTTATTACTATTATTATTATCGTAATAACTATTATTTTTATCCTTATAACTATTATTATTATCGTAATAACTCTTATGTTTGTCCTTATTCCTATTTTATCATCCTATTAACTCTTACTTTTATCCTTATTACTATTATTAATATCGTTATAATTATTATTTTCGGCCATATTCCTATTCTTATTATGTAATAACTCTTATTTTCGTCCTTATTTCTATTATTATTATCGTAATAACTCTTATTTTTGTCCTTATTCCTATTTTGTCATCGTATTAACGCTTACTTTTATCCTTATTACTATTATTATTATCGTAATAACTCTTATGTTTGTCCTCATTCCTATTTTATCATCCTATTAACTCTTTCTTTTATCCTTATTACTATTATTAATATCGTTATAACTATTATTTTCGGCCATATTCCTATTCTTATTATGTAATAACCCTTATTTTTATCCTTATTTCTATTATTATTATCGTAATAACTATTATTTTCGGCCATATTCCTATTCTTATTATGTAATAACTCTTATTTTTATTCTTATTTCTATTATTATTATCCTAATAACTCCTATTTTTATCCTTATTACTATTATTATTATCGTAATAACTCTTATTTTTGTCCTTATTCCTATTTTGTCATCGTATTAACGCTTACTTTTATCCTTATTACTATTATTATTATCGTAATAACTCTTATATTTGTCCTTACTCCTATTTTATCATCCTATTAACTCTTACTTTTATCCTTATTACTATTATTATTATCGTTATAACTATTATTTTCGGCCATATTCCTATTCTTATTATGTAATAACTCTTATTTTTGTCCTTATTCCTATTTTATCATCGTATTAACTCCTACTTTTATCCTCATTACTATTATTATTATCGTAATAACTCTTATTTTTATCCTTATTTCTATTATTATTATCGTTATAACTATTATCTTCGGCCATATTCCTATTCTTATTATGTAATAACTCTTATTTTTATCCTTATTTCTATTATTATTATCGTAATAACTCCTATTTTTATCCTTATTACTATTATTATTATCGTAATAACTCTTATGTTTGTCCTTATTCCTATTTTATCATCCTATTAACTCTTACTTTTATCCTTATTACTATGATTATTATCGTTATAACTATTATTTTCAGCCATATTCCTATCCTTATTATGTAATAACTCCTATTTTTATCCTTATTACTATTATTATTATCGTAATAACTCTTATGTTTGTCCTTATTCCTATTTTATCATCCTATTAACTCTTACTTTTATCCTTATTACTATTATTAATATCGTTATAATTATTATTTTCGGCCATATTCCTATTCTTATTATGTAATAACTCTTATTTTCGTCCTTATTTCTATTATTATTATCGTAATAACTCTTATTTTTGTCCTTATTCCTATTTTGTCATCGTATTAACGCTTACTTTTATCCTTATTACTATTATTATTATCGTAATAACTCTTATGTTTGTCCTCATTCCTATTTTATCATCCTATTAACTCTTTCTTTTATCCTTATTACTATTATTAATATCGTTATAACTATTATTTTCGGCCATATTCCTATTCTTATTATGTAATAACTCTTATTTTTATCCTTATTTCTATTATTATTATCGTAATAACTATTATTTTCGGCCATATTCCTATTCTTATTATGTAATAACTCTTATTTTTATTCTTATTTCTATTATTATTATCCTAATAACTCCTATTTTTATCCTTATTACTATTATTATTATCGTAATAACTCTTATTTTTGTCCTTATTCCTATTTTGTCATCGTATTAACGCTTACTTTTATCCTTATTACTATTATTATTATCGTAATAACTCTTATATTTGTCCTTACTCCTATTTTATCATCCTATTAACTCTTACTTTTATCCTTATTACTATTATTATTATCGTTATAACTATTATTTTCGGCCATATTCCTATTCTTATTATGTAATAACTCTTATTTTTGTCCTTATTCCTATTTTATCATCGTATTAACTCCTACTTTTATCCTCATTACTATTATTATTATCGTATAACTCTTATTTTTATCCTTATTTCTATTATTATTATCGTTATAACTATTATTTTCGGCCATATTCCTATTCTTTTTTATGTAATAACTCTTATTTTTATCCTTATTTCTATTATTATTATCGTAATAACTCCTATTTTTATCCTTATTACTATTATTATTATCGTAATAACTCTTATGTTTGTCCTTATTCCTATTTTATCATCCTATTAACTCTTACTTTTATCCTTATTACTATGATTATTATCGTTATAACTATTATTTTCAGCCATATTCCTATCCTTATTATGTAACAACTCCTATTTTTATCCTTATTTCTATTATTATTATCGTAATAACTCTTATTTTTGTCCTCATTCCTATTTTGTCATCGTATTAACGCTTACTTTTATCCTTATTACTATTATTATTATCGTAATAACTCTTATGTTTGTCCTTATTCCTATTTTATCATCCTATTAACTCTTACTTTTATCCTTATTACTATTATTATTATCGTTATAACCATTATTTTGGACCATATTCCTATTCTTATTATGTAATAACTCTTATTTTTATCCTTATTACTATTATTATTATCGTAATAACTATTATTTTTATCCTTATAACTATTATTATTATCGTAATAACTCTTATGTTTGTCCTTATTCCTATTTTATCATCCTATTAACTCTTGCTTTTCTCCTTATTTCTATTATTATTATCGTTATAACTATTATTTTCGGCCATATTCCTATTCTTATTATGTAATAACTCTTATTTTCGTCCTATTTCTATTATTATTATCGTAATAACTCTTATTTTTGTCCTTATTCCTATTTTGTCATCGTATTAACGCTTACTTTTATCCTTATTACTATTATTATTATCGTAATAACTCTTATGTTTGTCCTTTTTCCTATTTTATCATCCTATTAACTCTTACTTTTATCCTTATTACTATTATTGTTATCGTTATAACTATTATTTTCGGCCATATTCCTATTCTTATTATGTAATAACTCTTATTTTTGTCCTTATTCCTATTTTATCATCGTATTAACTCCTACTTTTATCCTCATTACTATTATTATTATCGTAATAACTCTTATTTTTATCCTTATTTCTATTATTATTATCGTTATAACTATTATTTTCGGCCATATTCCTATTCTTTTTATGTAATAACTCTTATTTTTATCCTTATTTCTATTATTATTATCGTAATAACTCCTATTTTTATCCTTATTACTATTATTATTATCGTAATAACTCTTATGTTTGTCCTTATTCCTATTTTATCATCCTATTAACTCTTACTTTTATCCTTATTACTATGATTATTATCGTTATAACTATTATTTTCAGCCATATTCCTATCCTTATTATGTAATAACTCCTATTTTTATCCTTATTACTATTATTATTATCGTAATAAGTCTTATGTTTGTCCTTATTCCTATTTTATCATCCTATTAACTCTTACTTTTATCCTTATTACTATTATTATTATCGTTATAACTATTATTTTCGACCATATTCCTATTCTTATTATGTAATAACTCTTATTTTCGTCCTTATTTCTATTATTATTATCGTAATAACTCTTATTTTTGTCCTCATTCCTATTTTGTCATCGTATTAACGCTTACTTTTATCCTTATTACTATTATTATTATCGTAATAACTCTTATGTTTGTCCTTATTCCTATTTTATCATCCTATTAACTCTTGCTTTTATCCTTATTACTATTATTATTATCGTTATAACTATTATTTTCGGCCATATTCCTATTCTTATTATGTAATAACTCTTATTTTTGTCCTTATTCCTATTTTATCATCGTATTAACTCCTACTTTTATCCTCATTACTATTATTATTATCGTAATAACTCTTACTTTTATCCTTATTTCTATTATTATTATCGTTATAACTATTATTTTCGGCCATATTCCTATTCTTTTTATGTAATAACTCTTATTTTTATCCTTATTTCTATTATTATTATCGTAATAACTCCTATTTTTATCCTTATTACTATTATTATTATCGTAATAACTCTTATGTTTGTCCTTATTCCTATTTTATCATCCTATTAACTCTTACTTTTATCCTTATTACTTTGATTATTATCGTTATAACTATTATTTTCAGCCATATTCCTATCCTTATTATGTAACAACTCCTATTTTTATCCTTATTACTATTATTATTATCGTAATAACTCTTATGTTTGTCCTTATTCCTGTTTTATCATCGTATTAACTCTTACTTTTATCCTTATTACTATTATTAATATCGTTATAACTATTATTTTCGGCCATATTCCT
The DNA here is from genome assembly GCA_945859595.2 of Megachile willughbiella. NCBI lineage: Eukaryota > Metazoa > Arthropoda > Insecta > Hymenoptera > Megachilidae > Megachile > Megachile willughbiella. Next base: position 115,487 of record CAMAOD020000240.1, read on the forward strand.
ATTCTTATTATGTAATAACTCTTATTTTCGTCCTTATTTCTATTATTATTATCGTAATAACTCTTATTTTTGTCCTTATTCCTATTTTGTCATCGTATTAACGCTTACTTTTATCCTTATTACTATTATAATTATCGTAATAACTCTTATGTTTGTCCTTTTTCCTATTTTATCATCCTATTAACTCTTACTTTTATCCTTATTACTATTATTATTATCGTTATAACTATTATTTTCGGCCATATTCCTATTCTTATTATGTAATAACTCTTATTTTTGTCCTTATTCCTATTTTATCATCGTATTAACTCCTACTTTTATCCTCATTACTATTATTATTATCGTAATAACTCTTATTTTTATCCTTATTTCCATTATTATTATCGTTATAACTATTATTCTCGGCCATATTCCTATTCTTTTTATGTAATAACTCTTATTTTTATCCTTACTTCTATTATTATTATCGTAATAACTCCTATTTTTATCCTTATTACTATTATTATTATCGTAATAACTCTTATGTTTGTCCTTATTCCTATTTTATCATCCTATTAACTCTTACTTTTATCCTTATTACTATTATTATTATCGTTATAACTATTATTTTCTGCCACATTCCTATTCTTATTATGTAATAACTCTTATTTTCGTCCTTATTTCTATTATTATTATCGTAATAACTCTGATTTTTGTCCTTATTCCTATTTTGTCATCGTATTAACGCTTACTTTTATCCTTATTACTATTATTATTATCGTAATAACTCTTATGTTTGTCCTTATTCCTATTTTATCATCCTATTAACTCTTACTTTTATCCTTATTACTATTATTATTATCGTTATAACCATTATTTTGGGCCATATTCCTATACTTATTATGTAATAACTCTTATTTTTGTCCTTATTCCTATTTTATCATCGTATTAACTCCTACTTTTATCCTCATTACTATTATTATTATCGTAATAACTCTTATTTTTATCCTTATTTCTACTATTATTATCGTTATAACTATTATTTTCGGCCATATTCCTATTCTTTTTATGTAATAACTCTTATTTTTATCCTTACTTCTATTATTATTATCGTAATAACTCCTATTTTTATCCTTATTACTATTATTATTATCGTAATAACTCTTATTTTTGTCCTTATTCCTATTTTGTCATCGTATTAACGCTTACTTTTATCCTTATTACTTTGATTATTATCGTTATAACTATTATTTTCAGCCATATTCCTATCCTTATTATGTAACAACTCCTATTTTTATCCTTATTACTATTATTATTATCGTAATAAGTCTTATGTTTGTCCTTATTCCTATTTTATCATCCTATTAACTCTTACTTTTATCCTTATTACTATTATTATTATCGTTATAACTATTATTTTCGACCATATTCCTATTCTTATTATGTAATAACTCTTATTTTCGTCCTTATTTCTATTATTATTATCGTAATAACTCTTATTTTTGTCCTCATTCCTATTTTGTCATCGTATTAACGCTTACTTTTATCCTTATTACTATTATTATTATCGTAATAACTCTTATGTTTGTCCTTATTCGTATTTTATCATCCTATTAACTCTTGCTTTTATCCTTATTACTATTATTATTATCGTTATAACTATTATTTTCGGCCATATTCCTATTCTTATTATGTAATAACTCTTATTTTTGTCCTTATTCCTATTTTATCATCGTATTAACTCCTACTTTTATCCTCATTACTATTATTGTTATCGTAATAACTCTTATTTTTATCCTTATTTCTATTATTATTATCGTTATAACTATTATTTTCGGCCATATTCCTATTCTTATTATGTAATAACTCTTATTTTTATCCTTATTTCTATTATTATTATCGTAATAACTCCTATTTTTATCCTTATTGCTATTATTATTATCGTAATAACTCTTATGTTTGTCCTTATTCCTGTTTTATCATCGTATTAACTCTTACTTTTATCCTTATTACTATTATTAATATCGTTATAACTATTATTTTCGGCCATATTCCTATTCTTATTATGTAATAACTCTTATTTTCGTCCTTATTTCTATTATTATTATCGTAATAACTCTTATTTTTGTCCTTATTCCTATTTTGTCATCGTATTAACGCTTACTTTTATCCTTATTACTATTATAATTATCGTAATAACTCTTATGTTTGTCCTTTTTCCTATTTTATCATCCTATTAACTCTTACTTTTATCCTTATTACTATTATTATTATCGTTATAACTATTATTTTCGGCCATATTCCTATTCTTATTATGTAATAACTCTTATTTTTGTCCTTATTCCTATTTTATCATCGTATTAACTCCTACTTTTATCCTCATTACTATTATTATTATCGTAATAACTCTTATTTTTATCCTTATTTCCATTATTATTATCGTTATAACTATTATTCTCGGCCATATTCCTATTCTTTTTATGTAATAACTCTTATTTTTATCCTTACTTCTATTATTATTATCGTAATAACTCCTATTTTTATCCTTATTACTATTATTATTATCGTAATAACTCTTATGTTTGTCCTTATTCCTATTTTATCATCCTATTAACTCTTACTTTTATCCTTATTACTATTATTATTATCGTTATAACTATTATTTTCTGCCACATTCCTATTCTTATTATGTAATAACTCTTATTTTCGTCCTTATTTCTATTATTATTATCGTAATAACTCTGATTTTTGTCCTTATTCCTATTTTGTCATCGTATTAACGCTTACTTTTATCCTTATTACTATTATTATTATCGTAATAACTCTTATGTTTGTCCTTATTCCTATTTTATCATCCTATTAACTCTTACTTTTATCCTTATTACTATTATTATTATCGTTATAACCATTATTTTGGGCCATATTCCTATACTTATTATGTAATAACTCTTATTTTTGTCCTTATTCCTATTTTATCATCGTATTAACTCCTACTTTTATCCTCATTACTATTATTATTATCGTAATAACTCTTATTTTTATCCTTATTTCTACTATTATTATCGTTATAACTATTATTTTCGGCCATATTCCTATTCTTTTTATGTAATAACTCTTATTCTTATCCTTACTTCTATTATTATTATCGTAATAACTCCTATTTTTATCCTTATTACTATTATTATTATCGTAATAACTCTTATTTTTGTCCTTATTCCTATTTTGTCATCGTATTAACGCTTACTTTTATCCTTATTACTATTATTATTATCGTAATAACTCTTATGTTTGTCCTTATTCCTATTTTATCATCCTATTACCTCTTACTTTTATCCTTATTACTATTATTATTATCGTTATAACTATTATTTTCGGCCATATTCCTATTTTGTCATCGTATTAACGCTTACTTTTATCCTTATTACTATTATTATTATCGTAATAACTCTTATGTTTGTCCTTATTCCTATTTTATCATCCTATTAACTCTTACTTTTATCCTTATTACTATTATTATTATCGTTATAACTATTATTTTCTGCCATATTCCTATTCTTATTATGTAATAACTCTTATTTTCGTCCTTATTTCTATTATTATTATCGTAATAACTCTGATTTTTGTCCTTATTCCTATTTTGTCATCGTATTAACGCTTACTTTTATCCTTATTACTATTATTATTATCGTAATAACTCTTATGTTTGTCCTTATTCCTATTTTATCATCCTATTACCTCTTGCTTTTATCCTTATTACTATTATTATTATCGTTATAACTATTATTTTCGGCCATATTCCTATTCTTATTATGTAATAACTCTTATTTTTGTCCTTATTCCTATTTTATCATCGTATTAACTCCTACTTTTATCCTCATTACTATTATTATTATCGTAATAACTCTTATTTTTATCCTTATTTCTATTATTATTATCGTTATAACTATTATTTTCGGCCATATTCCTATTCTTATTATGTAATAACTCTTATTTTTATCCTTATTTCTATTATTATTATCGTAATAACTCCTATTTTTATCCTTATTGCTATTATTATTATCGTAATAACTCTTATGTTTGTCCTTATTCCTGTTTTATCATCGTATTAACTCTTACTTTTATCCTTATTACTATTATTAATATCGTTATAACTATTATTTTCGGCCATATTCCTATTCTTATTATGTAATAACTCTTATTTTCGTCCTTATTTCTATTATTATTATCGTAATAACTCTTATTTTTGTCCTTATTCCTATTTTGTCATCGTATTAACGCTTACTTTTATCCTTATTACTATTATAATTATCGTAATAACTCTTATGTTTGTCCTTTTTCCTATTTTATCATCCTATTAACTCTTACTTTTATCCTTATTACTATTATTATTATCGTTATAACTATTATTTTCGGCCATATTCCTATTCTTATTATGTAATAACTCTTATTTTTGTCCTTATTCCTATTTTATCATCGTATTAACTCCTACTTTTATCCTCATTACTATTATTATTATCGTAATAACTCTTATTTTTATCCTTATTTCCATTATTATTATCGTTATAACTATTATTCTCGGCCATATTCCTATTCTTTTTATGTAATAACTCTTATTTTTATCCTTACTTCTATTATTATTATCGTAATAACTCCTATTTTTATCCTTATTACTATTATTATTATCGTAATAACTCTTATGTTTGTCCTTATTCCTATTTTATCATCCTATTAACTCTTACTTTTATCCTTATTACTATTATTATTATCGTTATAACTATTATTTTCTGCCATATTCCTATTCTTATTATGTAATAACTCTTATTTTCGTCCTTATTTCTATTATTATTATCGTAATAACTCTGATTTTTGTCCTTATTCCTATTTTGTCATCGTATTAACGCTTACTTTTATCCTTATTACTATTATTATTATCGTAATAACTCTTATGTTTGTCCTTATTCCTATTTTATCATCCTATTAACTCTTACTTTTATCCTTATTACTATTATTATTATCGTTATAACCATTATTTTGGGCCATATTCCTATACTTATTATGTAATAACTCTTATTTTTGTCCTTATTCCTATTTTATCATCGTATTAACTCCTACTTTTATCCTCATTACTATTATTATTATCGTAATAACTCTGATTTTTATCCTTATTTCTACTATTATTATCGTTATAACTATTATTTTCGGCCATATTCCTATTCTTTTTATGTAATAACTCTTATTTTTATCCTTACTTCTATTATTATTATCGTAATAACTCCTATTTTTATCCTTATTACTATTATTATTATCGTAATAACTCTTATTTTTGTCCTTATTCCTATTTTGTCATCGTATTAACGCTTACTTTTATCCTTATTACTATTATTATTATCGTAATAACTCTTATGTTTGTCCTTATTCCTATTTTATCATCCTATTACCTCTTACTTTTATCCTTATTACTATTATTATTATCGTTATAACTATTATTTTCGGCCATATTCCTATTTTGTCATCGTATTAACGCTTACTTTTACCCTTATTACTATTATTATTATCGTAATAACTCTTATGTTTGTCCTTATTCCTATTTTATCATCCTATTAACTCTTACTTTTATCCTTATTACTATTATTATTATCGTTATAACTATTATTTTCGGCCATATTCCTATTCTTATTATGTAATAACTCTTATTTTTGTCCTTATTCCTATTTTATCATCCTATTAACTCTTACTTTTATCCTTATTACTATGATTATTATCGTTATAACTATTATTTTCAGCCATATTCCTATCCTTATTATGTAATAACTCCTATTTTTATCCTTATTACTATTATTATTATCGTAATAAGTCTTATGTTTGTCCTTATTCCTATTTTATCATCCTATTAACTCTTACTTTTATCCTTATTACTATTATTATTATCGTTATAACTATTATTTTCTGCCATATTCCTATTCTTATTATGTAATAACTCTTATTTTCGTCCTTATTTCTATTATTATTATCGTAATAACTCTGATTTTTGTCCTTATTCCTATTTTGTCATCGTATTAACGCTTACTTTTATCCTTATTACTATTATTATTATCGTAATAACTCTTATGTTTGTCCTTATTCCTATTTTATCATCCTATTACCTCTTGCTTTTATCCTTATTACTATTATTATTATCGTTATAACTATTATTTTCGGCCATATTCCTATTCTTATTATGTAATAACTCTTATTTTTGTCCTTATTCCTATTTTATCATCGTATTAACTCCTACTTTTATCCTCATTACTATTATTATTATCGTAATAACTCTTATTTTTATCCTTATTTCTATTATTATTATCGTTATAACTATTATTTTCGGCCATATTCCTATTCTTATTATGTAATAACTCTTATTTTTATCCTTATTTCTATTATTATTATCGTAATAACTCCTATTTTTATCCTTATTGCTATTATTATTATCGTAATAACTCTTATGTTTGTCCTTATTCCTGTTTTATCATCGTATTAACTCTTACTTTTATCCTTATTACTATTATTAATATCGTTATAACTATTATTTTCGGCCATATTCCTATTCTTATTATGTAATAACTCTTATTTTCGTCCTTATTTCTATTATTATTATCGTAATAACTCTTATTTTTGTCCTTATTCCTATTTTGTCATCGTATTAACGCTTACTTTTATCCTTATTACTATTATAATTATCGTAATAACTCTTATGTTTGTCCTTTTTCCTATTTTATCATCCTATTAAATCTTACTTTTATCCTTATTACTATTATTATTATCGTTATAACTATTATTTTCGGCCATATTCCTATTCTTATTATGTAATAACTCTTATTTTTGTCCTTATTCCTATTTTATCATCGTATTAACTCCTACTTTTATCCTCATTACTATTATTATTATCGTAATAACTCTTATTTTTATCCTTATTTCCATTATTATTATCGTTATAACTATTATTCTCGGCCATATTCCTATTCTTTTTATGTAATAACTCTTATTTTTATCCTTACTTCTATTATTATTATCGTAATAACTCCTATTTTTATCCTTATTACTATTATTATTATCGTATTAACTCTTATGTTTGTCCTTATTCCTATTTTATCATCCTATTAACTCTTACTTTTATCCTTATTACTATTATTATTATCGTTATAACTATTATTTTCTGCCATATTCCTATTCTTATTATGTAATAACTCTTATTTTCGTCCTTATTTCTATTATTATTATAGTAATAACTCTGATTTTTGTCCTTATTCCTATTTTATCATCGTATTAACTCCTACTTTTATCCTCATTACTATTATTATTATCGTAATAACTCTTATTTTTATCCTTATTTCCATTATTATTATCGTTATAACTATTATTCTCGGCCATATTCCTATTCTTTTTATGTAATAACTCTTATTTTTATCCTTATTTCTATTATTATTATCGTAATAACTCCTATTTTTATCCTTATTGCTATTATTATTATCGTAATAACTCTTATGTTTGTCCTTATTCCTGTTTTATCATCGTATTAACTCTTACTTTTATCCTTATTACTATTATTAATATCGTTATAACTATTATTTTCGGCCATATTCCTATTCTTATTATGTAATAACTCTTATTTTCGTCCTTATTTCTATTATTATTATCGTAATAACTCTTATTTTTGTCCTTATTCCTATTTTGTCATCGTATTAACGCTTACTTTTATCCTTATTACTATTATAATTATCGTAATAACTCTTATGTTTGTCCTTTTTCCTATTTTATCATCCTATTAACTCTTACTTTTATCCTTATTACTATTATTATTATCGTTATAACCATTATTTTGGGCCATATTCCTATACTTATTATGTAATAACTCTTATTTTTGTCCTTATTCCTATTTTATCATCGTATTAACTCCTACTTTTATCCTCATTACTATTATTATTATCGTAATAACTCTTATTTTTATCCTTATTTCTACTATTATTATCGTTATAACTATTATTTTCGGCCATATTCCTATTCTTTTTATGTAATAACTCTTATTTTTATCCTTACTTCTATTATTATTATCGTAATAACTCCTATTTTTATCCTTATTACTATTATTATTATCGTAATAACTCTTATTTTTGTCCTTATTCCTATTTTGTCATCGTATTAACGCTTACTTTTATCCTTATTACTATTATTATTATCGTAATAACTCTTATGTTTGTCCTTATTCCTATTTTATCATCCTATTACCTCTTACTTTTATCCTTATTACTATTATTATTATCGTTATAACTATTATTTTCGGCCATATTCCTATTTTGTCATCGTATTAACGCTTACTTTTATCCTTATTACTATTATTATTATCGTAATAACTCTTATGTTTGTCCTTATTCCTATTTTATCATCCTATTAACTCTTACTTTTATCCTTATTACTATTATTATTATCGTTATAACTATTATTTTCGGCCATATTCCTATTCTTATTATGTAATAACTCTTATTTTTGTCCTTATTCCTATTTTATCATCCTATTAACTCTTACTTTTATCCTTATTACTATGATTATTATCGTTATAACTATTATTTTCAGCCATATTCCTATCCTTATTATGTAATAACTCCTATTTTTATCCTTATTACTATTATTATTATCGTAATAAGTCTTATGTTTGTCCTTATTCCTATTTTATCATCCTATTAACTCTTACTTTTATCCTTATTACTATTATTATTATCGTTATAACTATTATTTTCTGCCATATTCCTATTCTTATTATGTAATAACTCTTATTTTCGTCCTTATTTCTATTATTATTATCGTAATAACTCTGATTTTTGTCCTTATTCCTATTTTGTCATCGTATTAACGCTTACTTTTATCCTTATTACTATTATTATTATCGTAATAACTCTTATGTTTGTCCTTATTCCTATTTTATCATCCTATTAACTCTTGCTTTTATCCTTATTACTATTATTATTATCGTTATAACTATTATTTTCGGCCATATTCCTATTCTTATTATGTAATAACTCTTATTTTTGTCCTTATTCCTATTTTATCATCGTATTAACTCCTACTTTTATCCTCATTACTATTATTATTATCGTAATAACTCTTATTTTTATCCTTATTTCTATTATTATTATCGTTATAACTATTATTTTCGGCCATATTCCTATTCTTATTATGTAATAACTCTTATTTTTATCCTTATTTCTATTATTATTATCGTAATAACTCCTATTTTTATCCTTATTGCTATTATTATTATCGTAATAACTCTTATGTTTGTCCTTATTCCTGTTTTATCATCGTATTAACTCTTACTTTTATCCTTATTACTATTATTAATATCGTTATAACTATTATTTTCGGCCATATTCCTATTCTTATTATGTAATAACTCTTATTTTCGTCCTTATTTCTATTATTATTATCGTAATAACTCTTATTTTTGTCCTTATTCCTATTTTGTCATCGTATTAACGCTTACTTTTATCCTTATTACTATTATAATTATCGTAATAACTCTTATGTTTGTCCTTTTTCCTATTTTATCATCCTATTAAATCTTACTTTTATCCTTATTACTATTATTATTATCGTTATAACTATTATTTTCGGCCATATTCCTATTCTTATTATGTAATAACTCTTATTTTTGTCCTTATTCCTATTTTATCATCGTATTAACTCCTACTTTTATCCTCATTACTATTATTATTATCGTAATAACTCTTATTTTTATCCTTATTTCCATTATTATTATCGTTATAACTATTATTCTCGGCCATATTCCTATTCTTTTTATGTAATAACTCTTATTTTTATCCTTATTTCTATTATTATTATCGTAATAACTCCTATTTTTATCCTTATTGCTATTATTATTATCGTAATAACTCTTATGTTTGTCCTTATTCCTGTTTTATCATCGTATTAACTCTTACTTTTATCCTTATTACTATTATTAATATCGTTATAACTATTATTTTCGGCCATATTCCTATTCTTATTATGTAATAACTCTTATTTTCGTCCTTATTTCTATTATTATTATCGTAATAACTCTTATTTTTGTCCTTATTCCTATTTTGTCATCGTATTAACGCTTACTTTTATCCTTATTACTATTATAATTATCGTAATAACTCTTATGTTTGTCCTTTTTCCTATTTTATCATCCTATTAACTCTTACTTTTATCCTTATTACTATTATTATTATCGTTATAACCATTATTTTGGGCCATATTCCTATACTTATTATGTAATAACTCTTATTTTTGTCCTTATTCCTATTTTATCATCGTATTAACTCCTACTTTTATCCTCATTACTATTATTATTATCGTAATAACTCTTATTTTTATCCTTATTTCTACTATTATTATCGTTATAACTATTATTTTCGGCCATATTCCTATTCTTTTTATGTAATAACTCTTATTTTTATCCTTACTTCTATTATTATTATCGTAATAACTCCTGTTTTTATCCTTATTACTATTATTATTATCGTAATAACTCTTATTTTTGTCCTTATTCCTATTTTGTCATCGTATTAACGCTTACTTTTATCCTTATTACTATTATTATTATCGTAATAACTCTTATGTTTGTCCTTATTCCTATTTTATCATCCTATTACCTCTTACTTTTATCCTTATTACTATTATTATTATCGTTATAACTATTATTTTCGGCCATATTCCTATTTTGTCATCGTATTAACGCTTACTTTTATCCTTATTACTATTATTATTATCGTAATAACTCTTATGTTTGTCCTTATTCCTATTTTATCATCCTATTAACTCTTACTTTTATCCTTATTACTATTATTATTATCGTTATAACTATTATTTTCGGCCATATTCCTATTCTTATTATGTAATAACTCTTATTTTTGTCCTTATTCCTATTTTATCATCCTATTAACTCTTACTTTTATCCTTATTACTATGATTATTATCGTTATAACTATTATTTTCAGCCATATTCCTATCCTTATTATGTAATAACTCCTATTTTTATCCTTATTACTATTATTATTATCGTAATAAGTCTTATGTTTGTCCTTATTCCTATTTTATCATCCTATTAACTCTTACTTTTATCCTTATTACTATTATTATTATCGTTATAACTATTATTTTCTGCCATATTCCTATTCTTATTATGTAATAACTCTTATTTTCGTCCTTATTTCTATTATTATTATCGTAATAACTCTGATTTTTGTCCTTATTCCTATTTTGTCATCGTATTAACGCTTACTTTTATCCTTATTACTATTATTATTATCGTAATAACTCTTATGTTTGTCCTTATTCCTATTTTATCATCCTATTAACTCTTGCTTTTATCCTTATTACTATTATTATTATCGTTATAACTATTATTTTCGGCCATATTCCTATTCTTATTATGTAATAACTCTTATTTTTGTCCTTATTCCTATTTTATCATCGTATTAACTCCTACTTTTATCCTCATTACTATTATTATTATCGTAATAACTCTTATTTTTATCCTTATTTCTATTATTATTATCGTTATAACTATTATTTTCGGCCATATTCCTATTCTTATTATGTAATAACTCTTATTTTTATCCTTATTTCTATTATTATTATCGTTATAACTCCTATTTTTATCCTTATTGCTATTATTATTATCGTAATAACTCTTATGTTTGTCCTTATTCCTGTTTTATCATCGTATTAACTCTTACTTTTATCCTTATTACTATTATTAATATCGTTATAACTATTATTTTCGGCCATATTCCTATTCTTATTATGTAATAACTCTTATTTTCGTCCTTATTTCTATTATTATTATCGTAATAATTCTTATTTTTGTCCTTATTCCTATTTTGTCATCGTATTAACGCTTACTTTTATCCTTATTACTATTATAATTATCGTAATAACTCTTATGTTTGTCCTTTTTCCTATTTTATCATCCTATTAAATCTTACTTTTATCCTTATTACTATTATTATTATCGTTATAACTATTATTTTCGGCCATATTCCTATTCTTATTATGTAATAACTCTTATTTTTGTCCTTATTCCTATTTTATCATCGTATTAACTCCTACTTTTATCCTCATTACTATTATTATTATCGTAATAACTCTTATTTTTATCCTTATTTCCATTATTATTATCGTTATAACTATTATTCTCGGCCATATTCCTATTCTTTTTATGTAATAACTCTTATTTTTATCCTTATTTCTATTATTATTATCGTAATAACTCCTATTTTTATCCTTATTGCTATTATTATTATCGTAATAACTCTTATGTTTGTCCTTATTCCTGTTTTATCATCGTATTAACTCTTACTTTTATCCTTATTACTATTATTAATATCGTTATAACTATTATTTTCGGCCATATTCCTATTCTTATTATGTAATAACTCTTATTTTCGTCCTTATTTCTATTATTATTATCGTAATAACTCTTATTTTTGTCCTTATTCCTATTTTGTCATCGTATTAACGCTTACTTTTATCCTTATTACTATTATAATTATCGTAATAACTCTTATGTTTGTCCTTTTTCCTATTTTATCATCCTATTAACTCTTACTTTTATCCTTATTACTATTATTATTATCGTTATAACCATTATTTTGGGCCATATTCCTATACTTATTATGTAATAACTCTTATTTTTGTCCTTATTCCTATTTTATCATCGTATTAACTCCTACTTTTATCCTCATTACTATTATTATTATCGTAATAACTCTTATTTTTATCCTTATTTCTACTATTATTATCGTTATAACTATTATTTTCGGCCATATTCCTATTCTTTTTATGTAATAACTCTTATTTTTATCCTTACTTCTATTATTATTATCGTAATAACTCCTGTTTTTATCCTTATTACTATTATTATTATCGTAATAACTCTTATTTTTGTCCTTATTCCTATTTTGTCATCGTATTAACGCTTACTTTTATCCTTATTACTATTATTATTATCGTAATAACTCTTATGTTTGTCCTTATTCCTATTTTATCATCCTATTACCTCTTACTTTTATCCTTATTACTATTATTATTATCGTTATAACTATTATTTTCGGCCATATTCCTATTTTGTCATCGTATTAACGCTTACTTTTATCCTTATTACTATTATTATTATCGTAATAACTCTTATGTTTGTCCTTATTCCTATTTTATCATCCTATTAACTCTTACTTTTATCCTTATTACTATTATTATTATCGTTATAACTATTATTTTCGGCCATATTCCTATTCTTATTATGTAATAACTCTTATTTTTGTCCTTATTCCTATTTTATCATCCTATTAACTCTTACTTTTATCCTTATTACTATGATTATTATCGTTATAACTATTATTTTCAGCCATATTCCTATCCTTATTATGTAATAACTCCTATTTTTATCCTTATTACTATTATTATTATCGTAATAAGTCTTATGTTTGTCCTTATTCCTATTTTATCATCCTATTAACTCTTACTTTTATCCTTATTACTATTATTATTATCGTTATAACTATTATTTTCTGCCATATTCCTATTCTTATTATGTAATAACTCTTATTTTCGTCCTTATTTCTATTATTATTATCGTAATAACTCTGATTTTTGTCCTTATTCCTATTTTGTCATCGTATTAACGCTTACTTTTATCCTTATTACTATTATTATTATCGTAATAACTCTTATGTTTGTCCTTATTCCTATTTTATCATCCTATTAACTCTTGCTTTTATCCTTATTACTATTATTATTATCGTTATAACTATTATTTTCGGCCATATTCCTATTCTTATTATGTAATAACTCTTATTTTTGTCCTTATTCCTATTTTATCATCGTATTAACTCCTACTTTTATCCTCATTACTATTATTATTATCGTAATAACTCTTATTTTTATCCTTATTTCTATTATTATTATCGTTATAACTATTATTTTCGGCCATATTCCTATTCTTATTATGTAATAACTCTTATTTTTATCCTTATTTCTATTATTATTATCGTTATAACTCCTATTTTTATCCTTATTGCTATTATTATTATCGTAATAACTCTTATGTTTGTCCTTATTCCTGTTTTATCATCGTATTAACTCTTACTTTTATCCTTATTACTATTATTAATATCGTTATAACTATTATTTTCGGCCATATTCCTATTCTTATTATGTAATAACTCTTATTTTCGTCCTTATTTCTATTATTATTATCGTAATAACTCTTATTTTTGTCCTTATTCCTATTTTGTCATCGTATTAACGCTTACTTTTATCCTTATTACTATTATAATTATCGTAATAACTCTTATGTTTGTCCTTTTTCCTATTTTATCATCCTATTAAATCTTACTTTTATCCTTATTACTATTATTATTATCGTTATAACTATTATTTTCGGCCATATTCCTATTCTTATTATGTAATAACTCTTATTTTTGTCCTTATTCCTATTTTATCATCGTATTAACTCCTACTTTTATCCTCATTACTATTATTATTATCGTAATAACTCTTATTTTTATCCTTATTTCTATTATTATTATCGTTATAACTATTATTTTCGGCCATATTCCTATTCTTATTATGTAATAACTCTTATTTTTATCCTTATTTCTATTATTATTATCGTAATAACTCCTATTTTTATCCTTATTGCTATTATTATTATCGTAATAACTCTTATGTTTGTCCTTATTCCTGTTTTATCATCGTATTAACTCTTACTTTTATCCTTATTACTATTATTAATATCGTTATAACTATTATTTTCGGCCATATTCCTATTCTTATTATGTAATAACTCTTATTTTCGTCCTTATTTCTATTATTATTATCGTAATAACTCTTATTTTTGTCCTTATTCCTATTTTGTCATCGTATTAACGCTTACTTTTATCCTTATTACTATTATAATTATCGTAATAACTCTTATGTTTGTCCTTTTTCCTATTTTATCATCCTATTAAATCTTACTTTTATCCTTATTACTATTATTATTATCGTTATAACTATTATTTTCGGCCATATTCCTATTCTTATTATGTAATAACTCTTATTTTTGTCCTTATTCCTATTTTATCATCGTATTAACTCCTACTTTTATCCTCATTACTATTATTATTATCGTAATAACTCTTATTTTTATCCTTATTTCCATTATTATTATCGTTATAACTATTATTCTCGGCCATATTCCTATTCTTTTTATGTAATAACTCTTATTTTTATCCTTATTTCTATTATTATTATCGTAATAACTCCTATTTTTATCCTTATTGCTATTATTATTATCGTAATAACTCTTATGTTTGTCCTTATTCCTGTTTTATCATCGTATTAACTCTTACTTTTATCCTTATTACTATTATTAATATCGTTATAACTATTATTTTCGGCCATATTCCTATTCTTATTATGTAATAACTCTTATTTTCGTCCTTATTTCTATTATTATTATCGTAATAACTCTTATTTTTGTCCTTATTCCTATTTTGTCATCGTATTAACGCTTACTTTTATCCTTATTACTATTATAATTATCGTAATAACTCTTATGTTTGTCCTTTTTCCTATTTTATCATCCTATTAACTCTTACTTTTATCCTTATTACTATTATTATTATCGTTATAACCATTATTTTGGGCCATATTCCTATACTTATTATGTAATAACTCTTATTTTTGTCCTTATTCCTATTTTATCATCGTATTAACTCCTACTTTTATCCTCATTACTATTATTATTATCGTAATAACTCTTATTTTTATCCTTATTTCTACTATTATTATCGTTATAACTATTATTTTCGGCCATATTCCTATTCTTTCTATGTAATAACTCTTATTTTTATCCTTACTTCTATTATTATTATCGTAATAACTCCTATTTTTATCCTTATTACTATTATTATTATCGTAATAACTCTTATTTTTGTCCTTATTCCTATTTTGTCATCGTATTAACGCTTACTTTTATCCTTATTACTATTATTATTATCGTAATAACTCTTATGTTTGTCCTTATTCCTATTTTATCATCCTATTACCTCTTACTTTTATCCTTATTACTATTATAATTATCGTAATAACTATTATTTTCGGCCATATTCCTATTTTGTCATCGTATTAACGCTTACTTTTATCCTTATTACTATTATTATTATCGTAATAACTCTTATGTTTGTCCTTATTCCTATTTTATCATCCTATTAACTCTTACTTTTATCCTTATTACTATTATTATTATCGTTATAACTATTATTTTCGGCCATATTCCTATTCTTATTATGTAATAACTCTTATTTTTGTCCTTATTCCTATTTTATCATCCTATTAACTCTTACTTTTATCCTTATTACTATGATTATTATCGTTATAACTATTATTTTCAGCCATATTCCTATCCTTATTATGTAATAACTCCTATTTTTATCCTTATTACTATTATTATTATCGTAATAAGTCTTATGTTTGTCCTTATTCCTATTTTATCATCCTATTAACTCTTACTTTTATCCTTATTACTATTATTATTATCGTTATAACTATTATTTTCGACCATATTCCTATTCTTATTATGTAATAACTCTTATTTTCGTCCTTATTTCTATTATTATTATCGTAATAACTCTTATTTTTGTCCTCATTCCTATTTTGTCATCGTATTAACGCTTACTTTTATCCTTATTACTATTATTATTATCGTAATAACTCTTATGTTTGTCCTTATTCCTATTTTATCATCCTATTAACTCTTGCTTTTATCCTTATTACTATTATTATTATCGTTATAACTATTATTTTCGGCCATATTCCTATTCTTATTATGTAATAACTCTTATTTTTGTCCTTATTCCTATTTTATCATCGTATTAACTCCTACTTTTATCCTCATTACTATTATTATTATCGTAATAACTCTTATTTTTATCCTTATTTCTATTATTATTATCGTTATAACTATTATTCTCGGCCATATTCCTATTCTTTCTATGTAATAACTCTTATTTTTATCCTTACTTCTATTATTATTATCGTAATAACTCCTATTTTTATCCTTATTACTATTATTATTATCGTAATAACTCTTATTTTTGTCCTTATTCCTATTTTGTCATCGTATTAACGCTTACTTTTATCCTTATTACTATTATTATTATCGTAATAACTCTTATGTTTGTCCTTATTCCTATTTTATCATCCTATTACCTCTTACTTTTATCCTTATTACTATTATTATTATCGTTATAACTATTATTTTCGGCCATATTCCTATTTTATCATCCTATTAACTCTTACTTTTATCCTTATTACTATTATTATTATCGTTATAACTATTATTTTCTGCCATATTCCTATTCTTATTATGTAATAACTCTTATTTTCGTCCTTATTTCTATTATTATTATCGTAATAACTCTGATTTTTGTCCTTATTCCTATTTTGTCATCGTATTAACGCTTACTTTTATCCTTATTACTATTATTATTATCGTAATAACTCTTATGTTTGTCCTTATTCCTATTTTATCATCCTATTAACTCTTACTTTTATCCTTATTACTATTATTATTATCGTTATAACCATTATTTTGGGCCATATTCCTATTCTTATTATGTAATAACTCTTATTTTTATCCTTATTACTATTATTATTATCGTAATAACTATTATTTTTATCCTTATAACTATTATTATTATCGTAATAACTCCTATGTTTGTCCTTATTCCTATTTTATCATCCTATTAACTCTTACTTTTATCCTTATTACTATTATTAATATCGTTATAACTATTATTTTCGGCCATATTCCTATTCTTATTATGTAATAACTCTTATTTTCGTCCTTATTTCTATTATTATTATCGTAATAACTCTTATTTTTGTCCTTATTCCTATTTTGTCATCGTATTAACGCTTACTTTTATCCTTATTACTATTATTATTATCGTAATAACTCTTATGTTTGTCCTTTTTCCTATTTTATCATCCTATTAACTCTTACTTTTATCCTTATTACTATTATTGTTATCGTTATAACTATTATTTTCGGCCATATTCCTATTCTTATTATGTAATAACTCTTATTTTTGTCCTTATTCCTATTTTATCATCGTACTAACTCCTACTTTTATCCTCATTACTATTTATTATTATCGTAATAACTCTTATTTTTATCCTTATTTCTATTATTATTATCGTTTATAACTATTATTTTCGGCCATATTCCTATTCTTATTATGTAATAACTCTTATTTTTATCCTTATTTCTATTATTATTATCGTAATAACTCCTATTTTTATCCTTATTGCTATTATTATTATCGTAATAACTCTTATGTTTGTCCCTTATTCCTGTTTTATCATCGTATTAACTCTTACTTTTATCCTTATTACTATTATTAATATCGTTTATAACTATTATTTTCGGCCATATTCCTATTCTTATTATGTAATAACTCTTATTTTCGTCCTTATTTCTATTATTATTATCGTAATAACTCTTATTTTTGTCCTTATTCCTATTTTGTCATCGTATTAACGCTTACTTTTATCCTTATTACTATTATAATTATCGTAATAACTATTATTTTCGGCCATATTCCTATTTTGTCATCGTATTAACGCTTACTTTTATCCTTATTACTATTATTATTATCGTAATAACTCTTATGTTTGTCCTTATTCCTATTTTATCATCCTATTAACTCTTACTTTTATCCTTATTACTATTATTATTATCGTTATAACTATTATTTTCGGCCATATTCCTATTCTTATTATGTAATAACTCCTATTTTTATCCTTATTACTATTATTATTATCGTAATAAGTCTTATGTTTGTCCTTATTCCTATTTTATCATCCTATTAACTCTTACTTTTATCCTTATTACTATTATTATTATCGTTATAACTATTATTTTCGGCCATATTCCTATTTTGTCATCGTATTAACGCTTACTTTTATCCTTATTACTATTATTATTATCGTAATAACTCTTATGTTTGTCCTTATTCCTATTTTATCATCCTATTAACTCTTACTTTTATCCTTATTACTATTATTATTATCGTTATAACTATTATTTTCGGCCATATTCCTATTCTTATTATGTAATAACTCTTATTTTTGTCCTTATTCCTATTTTATCATCCTATTAACTCTTACTTTTATCCTTATTACTATGATTATTATCGTTATAACTATTATTTTCAGCCATATTCCTATCCTTATTATGTAATAACTCCTATTTTTATCCTTATTACTATTATTATTATCGTAATAAGTCTTATGTTTGTCCTTATTCCTATTTTATCATCCTATTAACTCTTACTTTTATCCTTATTACTATTATTATTATCGTTATAACTATTATTTTCTGCCATATTCCTATTCTTATTATGTAATAACTCTTATTTTCGTCCTTATTTCTATTATTATTATCGTAATAACTCTGATTTTTGTCCTTATTCCTATTTTGTCATCGTATTAACGCTTACTTTTATCCTTATTACTATTATTATTATCGTAATAACTCTTATGTTTGTCCTTATTCCTATTTTATCATCCTATTAACTCTTGCTTTTATCCTTATTACTATTATTATTATCGTTATAACTATTATTTTCGGCCATATTCCTATTCTTATTATGTAATAACTCTTATTTTTGTCCTTATTCCTATTTTATCATCGTATTAACTCCTACTTTTATCCTCATTACTATTATTATTATCGTAATAACTCTTATTTTTATCCTTATTTCTATTATTATTATCGTTATAACTATTATTTTCGGCCATATTCCTATTCTTATTATGTAATAACTCTTATTTTTATCCTTATTTCTATTATTATTATCGTTATAACTCCTATTTTTATCCTTATTGCTATTATTATTATCGTAATAACTCTTATGTTTGTCCTTATTCCTGTTTTATCATCGTATTAACTCTTACTTTTATCCTTATTACTATTATTAATATCGTTATAACTATTATTTTCGGCCATATTCCTATTCTTATTATGTAATAACTCTTATTTTCGTCCTTATTTCTATTATTATTATCGTAATAACTCTTATTTTTGTCCTTATTCCTATTTTGTCATCGTATTAACGCTTACTTTTATCCTTATTACTATTATAATTATCGTAATAACTCTTATGTTTGTCCTTTTTCCTATTTTATCATCCTATTAAATCTTACTTTTATCCTTATTACTATTATTATTATCGTTATAACTATTATTTTCGGCCATATTCCTATTCTTATTATGTAATAACTCTTATTTTTGTCCTTATTCCTATTTTATCATCGTATTAACTCCTACTTTTATCCTCATTACTATTATTATTATCGTAATAACTCTTATTTTTATCCTTATTTCTATTATTATTATCGTTATAACTATTATTTTCGGCCATATTCCTATTCTTATTATGTAATAACTCTTATTTTTATCCTTATTTCTATTATTATTATCGTAATAACTCCTATTTTTATCCTTATTGCTATTATTATTATCGTAATAACTCTTATGTTTGTCCTTATTCCTGTTTTATCATCGTATTAACTCTTACTTTTATCCTTATTACTATTATTAATATCGTTATAACTATTATTTTCGGCCATATTCCTATTCTTATTATGTAATAACTCTTATTTTCGTCCTTATTTCTATTATTATTATCGTAATAACTCTTATTTTTGTCCTTATTCCTATTTTGTCATCGTATTAACGCTTACTTTTATCCTTATTACTATTATAATTATCGTAATAACTCTTATGTTTGTCCTTTTTCCTATTTTATCATCCTATTAAATCTTACTTTTATCCTTATTACTATTATTATTATCGTTATAACTATTATTTTCGGCCATATTCCTATTCTTATTATGTAATAACTCTTATTTTTGTCCTTATTCCTATTTTATCATCGTATTAACTCCTACTTTTATCCTCATTACTATTATTATTATCGTAATAACTCTTATTTTTATCCTTATTTCCATTATTATTATCGTTATAACTATTATTCTCGGCCATATTCCTATTCTTTTTATGTAATAACTCTTATTTTTATCCTTATTTCTATTATTATTATCGTAATAACTCCTATTTTTATCCTTATTGCTATTATTATTATCGTAATAACTCTTATGTTTGTCCTTATTCCTGTTTTATCATCGTATTAACTCTTACTTTTATCCTTATTACTATTATTAATATCGTTATAACTATTATTTTCGGCCATATTCCTATTCTTATTATGTAATAACTCTTATTTTCGTCCTTATTTCTATTATTATTATCGTAATAACTCTTATTTTTGTCCTTATTCCTATTTTGTCATCGTATTAACGCTTACTTTTATCCTTATTACTATTATAATTATCGTAATAACTCTTATGTTTGTCCTTTTTCCTATTTTATCATCCTATTAACTCTTACTTTTATCCTTATTACTATTATTATTATCGTTATAACCATTATTTTGGGCCATATTCCTATACTTATTATGTAATAACTCTTATTTTTGTCCTTATTCCTATTTTATCATCGTATTAACTCCTACTTTTATCCTCATTACTATTATTATTATCGTAATAACTCTTATTTTTATCCTTATTTCTACTATTATTATCGTTATAACTATTATTTTCGGCCATATTCCTATTCTTTCTATGTAATAACTCTTATTTTTATCCTTACTTCTATTATTATTATCGTAATAACTCCTATTTTTATCCTTATTACTATTATTATTATCGTAATAACTCTTATTTTTGTCCTTATTCCTATTTTGTCATCGTATTAACGCTTACTTTTATCCTTATTACTATTATTATTATCGTAATAACTCTTATGTTTGTCCTTATTCCTATTTTATCATCCTATTACCTCTTACTTTTATCCTTATTACTATTATAATTATCGTAATAACTATTATTTTCGGCCATATTCCTATTTTGTCATCGTATTAACGCTTACTTTTATCCTTATTACTATTATTATTATCGTAATAACTCTTATGTTTGTCCTTATTCCTATTTTATCATCCTATTAACTCTTACTTTTATCCTTATTACTATTATTATTATCGTTATAACTATTATTTTCGGCCATATTCCTATTCTTTATTATGTAATAACTCTTATTTTTGTCCTTATTCCTATTTTATCATCCTATTAACTCTTACTTTTATCCTTATTACTATGATTATTATCGTTATAACTATTATTTTCAGCCATATTCCTATCCTTATTATGTAATAACTCCTATTTTTTATCCTTATTACTATTATTATTATCGTAATAAGTCTTATGTTTGTCCTTATTCCTATTTTATCATCCTATTAACTCTTACTTTTATCCTTATTACTATTATTATTATCGTTATAACTATTATTTTCGACCATATTCCTATTCTTATTATGTAATAACTCTTATTTTCGTCCTTATTTCTATTATTATTATCGTAATAACTCTTATTTTTGTCCTCATTCCTATTTTGTCATCGTATTAACGCTTACTTTTATCCTTATTACTATTATTATTATCGTAATAACTCTTATGTTTGTCCTTATTCCTATTTTATCATCCTATTAACTCTTGCTTTTATCCTTATTACTATTATTATTATCGTTATAACTATTATTTTTCGGCCATATTCCTATTCTTATTATGTAATAACTCTTATTTTTGTCCTTATTCCTATTTTATCATCGTATTAACTCCTACTTTTATCCTCATTACTATTATTATTATCGTAATAACTCTTATTTTTTATCCTTATTTCTATTATTATTATCGTTATAACTATTATTCTCGGCCATATTCCTATTCTTTCTATGTAATAACTCTTATTTTTATCCTTACTTCTATTATTATTATCGTAATAACTCCTATTTTTATCCTTATTACTATTATTATTATCGTAATAACTCTTATTTTTGTCCTTATTCCTATTTTGTCATCGTATTAACGCTTACTTTTATCCTTATTACTATTATTATTATCGTAATAAACTCTTATGTTTGTCCTTATTCCTATTTTATCATCCTATTACCTCTTACTTTTATCCTTATTACTATTATTATTATCGTTATATACTATTATTTTCGGCCATATTCCTATTTTATCATCCTATTAACTCTTACTTTTATCCTTATTACTATTATTATTATCGTTATAACTATTATTTTCTGCCATATTCCTATTCTTATTATGTAATAACTCTTATTTTCGTCCTTATTTCTATTATTATTATCGTAATAACTCTGATTTTTGTCCTTATTCCTATTTTGTCATCGTATTAACGCTTACTTTTATCCTTATTACTATTATTATTATCGTA
>CAMAOD020000241.1:0-25083 GCA_945859595.2 Megachile willughbiella
ATAAGGATAAAAATAAGAGTTATTACATAATAAAAATAGGAATATGGCTGAAAATAATAGTTATAATGATAATAATAATAGAAATAAGGATAAAAATAAGAGTTATTACGATAATAATAATAGTAATAATGATAAAAATAAGAGTTATTACATAATAAAAATAGGAATAAGGCTGAAAATAATGGTTATAATGATAATAATAATAGAAATACGGATAAAAATAAGAGTTATTACGATAATAACAATAGTAATAAGGATAAAAGTAAGAGTTAATACGATGATAAAATAGGAATAAGGACAAGAATAAGAGTTATTACGATAATAATAATAGTTATAAGGATAAAAATAATAGTTATTACGATAATAATAATAGTAATAAGGATAAAAGTAAGAGTTAATACGATGATAAAATAGGAATAAGGACAAAAATAAGAGTTATTACGATAATAATAATAGTTATAAGGATAAAAATAAGAGTTATTACGATAATAATAATAGTTATAAGGATAAAAATAAGAGTTACTACGATAATAATAATAGAAATAAGGATAAAAATAAGAGTTATTACATAATAAAAATAGGAATATGGCTGAAAGTAATAGTTATAATCATAATAATAATAGTAATAAGGATAAAAGTAAGAATTAATACGATGATAAAATAGGAATAAGGACAAAAATAAGAGTTATTACGGTAATAATAATAGAAATAAGGATAAAAAATAAGAGTTATTACATAATAAAAATAGGAATATGGCTGAAAATAATGGTTATAATGATAATAATAATAGAAATACGGATAAAAATAAGAGTTATTACGATAATAATAATAGTAGTAAGGATAAAAGTAAGAGTTAATACGATAATAATAATAGTAATAAGGATAAAAGTAAGAGTTAATACGATGATAAAATAGGAATAAGGACAAAAATAAGAGTTCTTACGATAATAATAATAGTTATAAGGATAAAAATAAGAGTTATTACGATAATAATAATAGTAATAATGATAAAAATAAGAGTTATTACATAATAAAAATAGGAATAAGGCTGAAAATAATGGTTATAATGATAATAATAATAGAAATACAGATAAAAATAAGAGTTATTACGATAATAACAATAGTAATAAGGATAAAAGTAAGAGTTAATACGATGATAAAATAGGAATAAGGACAAAAATGAGAGTTATTACGATAATAATAATAGTTATAAGGATAAAAATAAGAGTTACTACGATAATAATAATAGAAATAAGGATAAAAATAAGAGTTATTACATAATAAAAATAGGAATATGGCTGAAAATAATAGTTATAATGATAATAATAATAGAAATAAGGATAAAAATAAGAGTTATTACAATAATAATAATAGTAATAATGATAAAAATAAGAGTTATTACATAATAAAAATAGGAATAAGGCTGAAAATAATGGTTATAATGATAATAATAATAGAAATACGGATAAAAATAAGAGTTATTACGATAATAACAATAGTAATAAGGATAAAAGTAAGAGTTAATACGATGATAAAATAGGAATAAGGACAAAAATAAGAGTTATTACGATAATAATAATAGTTATAAGGATAAAAATAAAGGTTATTACGATAATAATAATAGTTATAAGGATAAAAATAAGAGTTACTACGATAATAATAATAGAAATAAGGATAAAAATAAGAGTTATTACATAATAAAAATAGGAATATGGCTGAAAGTAATAGTTATAATCATAATAATAATAGTAATAAGGATAAAAGTAAGAATTAATACGATGATAAAATAGGAATAAGGACAAAAATAAGAGTTCTTACGATAATAATAATAGTTATAAGGATAAAAATAAGAGTTATTACGATAATAATAATAGTAATAATGATAAAAATAAGAGTTATTACATAACAAAAATAGGAATAAGGCTGAAAATAATGGTTATAATGATAATAATAATAGAAATACAGATAAAAATAAGAGTTATTACGATAATAATAATAGTAATGAGGATAAAAGTAAGAGTTAATACGATGATAAAATAGGAATAAGGACAAAAATAAGAGTTATTACGATAATAATAATAGTTATAAGGATAAAAATAAGAGTTATTACGATAATAATAATAGTTATAAGGATAAAAACAAGAGTTACTACGATAATAATAATAGAAATAAGGATAAAAATAAGAGTTATTACATAATAAAAATAGGAATATGGCTGAAAATAATAGTTATAATGATAATAATAATAGAAATAAGGATAAAAATAAGAGTTATTACAATAATAATAATAGTAATAATGATAAAAATAAGAGTTATTACATAATAAAAATAGGAATAAGGCTGAAAATAATGGTTATAATGATAATAATAATAGAAATACGGATAAAAATAAGAGTTATTACGATAATAACAATAGTAATAAGGATAAAAGTAAGAGTTAATACGATGATAAAATAGGAATAAGGACAAAAATAAGAGTTATTACGATAATAATAATAGTTATAAGGATAAAAATAAAGGTTATTACGATAATAATAATAGTTATAAGGATAAAAATAAGAGTTACTACGATAATAATAATAGAAATAAGGATAAAAATAAGAGTTATTACATAATAAAAATAGGAATATGGCTGAAAGTAATAGTTATAATCATAATAATAATAGTAATAAGGATAAAAGTAAGAATTAATACGATGATAAAATAGGAATAAGGACAAAAATAAGAGTTCTTACGATAATAATAATAGTTATAAGGATAAAAATAAGAGTTATTACGATAATAATAATAGTAATAATGATAAAAATAAGAGTTATTACATAACAAAAATAGGAATAAGGCTGAAAATAATGGTTATAATGATAATAATAATAGAAATACAGATAAAAATAAGAGTTATTACGATAATAATAATAGTAATGAGGATAAAAGTAAGAGTTAATACGATGATAAAATAGGAATAAGGACAAAAATAAGAGTTATTACGATAATAATAATAGTTATAAGGATAAAAATAAGAGTTATTACGATAATAATAATAGTTATAAGGATAAAAACAAGAGTTACTACGATAATAATAATAGAAATAAGGATAAAAATAAGAGTTATTACATAATAAAAATAGGAATATGGCTGAAAATAATAGTTATAATGATAATAATAATAGAAATAAGGATAAAAATAAGAGTTATTACGATAATAATAATAGTAATAATGATAAAAATAAGAGTTATTACATAATAAAAATAGGAATAAGGCTGAAAATAATGGTTATAATGATAATAATAATAGAAATACGGATAAAAATAAGAGTTATTACGATAATAACAATAGTAATAAGGATAAAAGTAAGAGTTAATACGATGATAAAATAGGAATAAGGACAAGAATAAGAGTTATTACGATAATAATAATAGTTATAAGGATAAAAATAATAGTTATTACGATAATAATAATAGTAATAAGGATAAAAGTAAGAGTTAATACGATGATAAAATAGGAATAAGGACAAAAATAAGAGTTATTACGATAATAATAATAGTTATAAGGATAAAAATAAGAGTTATTACGATAATAATAATAGTTATAAGGATAAAAATAAGAGTTACTACGATAATAATAATAGAAATAAGGATAAAAATAAGAGTTATTACATAATAAAAATAGGAATATGGCTGAAAGTAATAGTTATAATCATAATAATAATAGTAATAAGGATAAAAGTAAGAATTAATACGATGATAAAATAGGAATAAGGACAAAAATAAGAGTTATTACGATAATAATAATAGAAATAAGGATAAAAATAAGAGTTATTACATAATAAAAATAGGAATATGGCTGAAAATAATGGTTATAATGATAATAATAATAGAAATACGGATAAAAATAAGAGTTATTACGATAATAATAATAGTAGTAAGGATAAAAGTAAGAGTTAATACGATAATAATAATAGTAATAAGGATAAAAGTAAGAGTTAATACGATGATAAAATAGGAATAAGGACAAAAATAAGAGTTCTTACGATAATAATAATAGTTATAAGGATAAAAATAAGAGTTATTACGATAATAATAATAGTAATAATGATAAAAATAAGAGTTATTACATAATAAAAATAGGAATAAGGCTGAAAATAATGGTTATAATGATAATAATAATAGAAATACAGATAAAAATAAGAGTTATTACGATAATAACAATAGTAATAAGGATAAAAGTAAGAGTTAATACGATGATAAAATAGGAATAAGGACAAAAATGAGAGTTATTACGATATTAATAATAGTTATAAGGATAAAAATAAGAGTTACTACGATAATAATAATAGAAATAAGGATAAAAATAAGAGTTATTACATAATAAAAATAGGAATATGGCTGAAAATAATAGTTATAATGATAATAATAATAGAAATAAGGATAAAAATAAGAGTTATTACAATAATAATAATAGTAATAATGATAAAAATAAGAGTTATTACATAATAAAAATAGGAATAAGGCTGAAAATAATGGTTATAATGATAATAATAATAGAAATACGGATAAAAATAAGAGTTATTACGATAATAACAATAGTAATAAGGATAAAAGTAAGAGTTAATACGATGATAAAATAGGAATAAGGACAAAAATAAGAGTTATTACGATAATAATAATAGTTATAAGGATAAAAATAAGAGTTATTACGATAATAATAATAGTTATAAGGATAAAAATAAGAGTTACTACGATAATAATAATAGAAATAAGGATAAAAATAAGAGTTATTACATAATAAAAATAGGAATATGGCTGAAAGTAATAGTTATAATCATAATAATAATAGTAATAAGGATAAAAGTAAGAATTAATACGATGATAAAATAGGAATAAGGACAAAAATAAGAGTTCTTACGATAATAATAATAGTTATAAGGATAAAAATAAGAGTTATTACGATAATAATAATAGTAATAATGATAAAAATAAGAGTTATTACATAATAAAAATAGGAATAAGGCTGAAAATAATGGTTATAATGATAATAATAATAGAAATACAGATAAAAATAAGAGTTATTACGATAATAATAATAGT
The DNA here is from genome assembly GCA_945859595.2 of Megachile willughbiella. Classification (NCBI taxonomy): domain Eukaryota; kingdom Metazoa; phylum Arthropoda; class Insecta; order Hymenoptera; family Megachilidae; genus Megachile; species Megachile willughbiella. The sequence goes on from CAMAOD020000241.1 coordinate 5,085, forward strand.
AATGAGGATAAAAGTAAGAGTTAATACGATGATAAAATAGGAATAAGGACAAAAATAAGAGTTATTACGATAATAATAATAGTTATAAGGATAAAAATAAGAGTTATTACGATAATAATAATAGTTATAAGGATAAAAACAAGAGTTACTACGATAATAATAATAGAAATAAGGATAAAAATAAGAGTTATTACATAATAAAAATAGGAATATGGCTGAAAATGATAGTTATAATGATAATAATAATAGAAATAAGGATAAAAATAAGAGTTATTACGATAATAATAATAGTAATAATGATAAAAATAAGAGTTATTACATAATAAAAATAGGAATAAGGCTGAAAATAATGGTTATAATGATAATAATAATAGAAATACGGATAAAAATAAGAGTTATTACGATAATAACAATAGTAATAAGGATAAAAGTAAGAGTTAATACGATGATAAAATAGGAATAAGGACAAGAATAAGAGTTATTACGATAATAATAATAGTTATAAGGATAAAAATAATAGTTATTACGATAATAATAATAGTAATAAGGATAAAAGTAAGAGTTAATACGATGATAAAATAGGAATAAGGACAAAAATAAGAGTTATTACGATAATAATAATAGTTATAAGGATAAAAATAAGAGTTATTACGATAATAATAATAGTTATAAGGATAAAAATAAGAGTTACTACGATAATAATAATAGAAATAAGGATAAAAATAAGAGTTATTACATAATAAAAATAGGAATATGGCTGAAAGTAATAGTTATAATCATAATAATAATAGTAATAAGGATAAAAGTAAGAATTAATACGATGATAAAATAGGAATAAGGACAAAAATAAGAGTTATTACGATAATAATAATAGAAATAAGGATAAAAATAAGAGTTATTACGATAATAATAATAGTAGTAAGGATAAAAGTAAGAGTTAATACGATAATAATAATAGTAATAAGGATAAAAGTAAGAGTTAATACGATGATAAAATAGGAATAAGGACAAAAATAAGAGTTCTTACGATAATAATAATAGTTATAAGGATAAAAATAAGAGTTATTACGATAATAATAATAGTAATAATGATAAAAATAAGAGTTATTACATAATAAAAATAGGAATAAGGCTGAAAATAATGGTTATAATGATAATAATAATAGAAATACAGATAAAAATAAGAGTTATTACGATAATAACAATAGTAATAAGGATAAAAGTAAGAGTTAATACGATGATAAAATAGGAATAAGGACAAAAATGAGAGTTATTACGATATTAATAATAGTTATAAGGATAAAAATAAGAGTTACTACGATAATAATAATAGAAATAAGGATAAAAATAAGAGTTATTACATAATAAAAATAGGAATATGGCTGAAAATAATAGTTATAATGATAATAATAATAGAAATAAGGATAAAAATAAGAGTTATTACAATAATAATAATAGTAATAATGATAAAAATAAGAGTTATTACATAATAAAAATAGGAATAAGGCTGAAAATAATGGTTATAATGATAATAATAATAGAAATACGGATAAAAATAAGAGTTATTACGATAATAACAATAGTAATAAGGATAAAAGTAAGAGTTAATACGATGATAAAATAGGAATAAGGACAAAAATAAGAGTTATTACGATAATAATAATAGTTATAAGGATAAAAATAAGAGTTATTACGATAATAATAATAGTTATAAGGATAAAAACAAGAGTTACTACGATAATAATAATAGAAATAAGGATAAAAATAAGAGTTATTACATAATAAAAATAGGAATATGGCTGAAAATGATAGTTATAATGATAATAATAATAGAAATAAGGATAAAAATAAGAGTTATTACGATAATAATAATAGTAATAATGATAAAAATAAGAGTTATTACATAATAAAAATAGGAATAAGGCTGAAAATAATGGTTATAATGATAATAATAATAGAAATACGGATAAAAATAAGAGTTATTACGATAATAACAATAGTAATAAGGATAAAAGTAAGAGTTAATACGATGATAAAATAGGAATAAGGACAAGAATAAGAGTTATTACGATAATAATAATAGTTATAAGGATAAAAATAATAGTTATTACGATAATAATAATAGTAATAAGGATAAAAGTAAGAGTTAATACGATGATAAAATAGGAATAAGGACAAAAATAAGAGTTATTACGATAATAATAATAGTTATAAGGATAAAAATAAGAGTTATTACGATAATAATAATAGTTATAAGGATAAAAATAAGAGTTACTACGATAATAATAATAGAAATAAGGATAAAAATAAGAGTTATTACATAATAAAAATAGGAATATGGCTGAAAGTAATAGTTATAATCATAATAATAATAGTAATAAGGATAAAAGTAAGAATTAATACGATGATAAAATAGGAATAAGGACAAAAATAAGAGTTATTACGATAATAATAATAGAAATAAGGATAAAAATAAGAGTTATTACGATAATAATAATAGTAGTAAGGATAAAAGTAAGAGTTAATACGATAATAATAATAGTAATAAGGATAAAAGTAAGAGTTAATACGATGATAAAATAGGAATAAGGACAAAAATAAGAGTTCTTACGATAATAATAATAGTTATAAGGATAAAAATAAGAGTTATTACGATAATAATAATAGTAATAATGATAAAAATAAGAGTTATTACATAATAAAAATAGGAATAAGGCTGAAAATAATGGTTATAATGATAATAATAATAGAAATACAGATAAAAATAAGAGTTATTACGATAATAACAATAGTAATAAGGATAAAAGTAAGAGTTAATACGATGATAAAATAGGAATAAGGACAAAAATGAGAGTTATTACGATATTAATAATAGTTATAAGGATAAAAATAAGAGTTACTACGATAATAATAATAGAAATAAGGATAAAAATAAGAGTTATTACATAATAAAAATAGGAATATGGCTGAAAATAATAGTTATAATGATAATAATATTAGAAATAAGGATAAAAATAAGAGTTATTACAATAATAATAATAGTAATAATGATAAAAATAAGAGTTATTACATAATAAAAATAGGAATAAGGCTGAAAATAATGGTTATAATGATAATAATAATAGAAATACGGATAAAAATAAGAGTTATTACGATAATAACAATAGTAATAAGGATAAAAGTAAGAGTTAATACGATGATAAAATAGGAATAAGGACAAAAATAAGAGTTATTACGATAATAATAATAGTTATAAGGATAAAAATAAGAGTTATTACGATAATAATAATAGTTATAAGGATAAAAGTAAGAGTTACTACGATAATAATAATAGAAATAAGGATAAAAATAAGAGTTATTACATAATAAAAATAGGAATATGGCTGAAAGTAATAGTTATAATCATAATAATAATAGTAATAAGGATAAAAGTAAGAATTAATACGATGATAAAATAGGAATAAGGACAAAAATAAGAGTTCTTACGATAATAATAATAGTTATAAGGATAAAAATAAGAGTTATTACGATAATAATAATAGTAATAATGATAAAAATAAGAGTTATTACATAATAAAAATAGGAATAAGGCTGAAAATAATGGTTATAATGATAATAATAATAGAAATACAGATAAAAATAAGAGTTATTACGATAATAATAATAGTAATGAGGATAAAAGTAAGAGTTAATACGATGATAAAATAGGAATAAGGACAAAAATGAGAGTTATTACGATAATAATAATAGTTATAAGGATAAAAATAAGAGTTATTACGATAATAATAATAGTAATAAGGATAAAAATAATAGTTATTACGATAATAATAATAGTAATGAGGATAAAAGTAAGAGTTAATACGATGATAAAATAGGAATAAGGACAAAAATGAGAATTATTACGATAATAGTAATAGTAATAAGGATAAAAATAAGAGTTATTACGATAACAATAATAGTTATAAGGATAAAAATAAGAGATATTTCCATAATAATAATGGAAATAAGGATAAAAATAAGAGTTATTCCGATAATAAAAATAGGAATATGGCTGAAAGTAATAGTTATAATCACAATAATAATAGAAATAAGGATGAAAATAAGAGTTATTACGATAATAATAATGGAAATAAGGATATAAATAAGAGTTCTTACGATAATAAAAATAGGAATAAGGATAAAAATAAGAGTTATGACATAATAAAAATAGGAATAAGGATAAAAATAAGAGTTATTACATAATAAAAATAGGAATAAGACTGAAAATAATGGTTATAATGATAATAATAATAGAAATAAGGATAAAAATAATAGTTATTCCGATAATAGTAATAGTAATAAGGATAAAAGTAAGAATTAATACGATGATAAAATAGGAATAAGGACAAGAATAAGAGTTATTACGATAATAATAATAGTTCTAAGGATAAAAATAATAGTTATTACGATAATAATAATAGTAATAAGGATAAAAGTAAGAGTTAATACGATGATAAAATAGGAATAAGGACAAAAATAAGAGTTATTACGATAATAATAATAGTTATAAGGATAAAAATAAGAGTTATTACGATAATAATAATAGTTATAAGGATAAAAATAAGAGTTACTACGATAATAATAATAGAAATAAGGATAAAAATAAGAGTTATTACATAATAAAAATAGGAATATGGCTGAAAGTAATAGTTATAATCATAATAATAATAGTAATAAGGATAAAAGTAAGAATTAATACGATGACAAAATAGGAATAAGGACAAAAATAAGAGTTATTACGATAATAATAATAGAAATAAGGATAAAAATAAGAGTTATTACGATAATAATAATAGTAGTAAGGATAAAAGTAAGAGTTAATACGATAATAATAATAGTAATAAGGATAAAAGTAAGAGTTAATACGATGATAAAATAGGAATAAGGACAAAAATAAGAGTTCTTACGATAATAATAATAGTTATAAGGATAAAAATAAGAGTTATTACGATAATAATAATAGTAATAATGATAAAAATAAGAGTTATTACATAATAAAAATAGGAATAAGGCTGAAAATAATGGTTATAATGATAATAATAATAGAAATACAGATAAAAATAAGAGTTATTACGATAATAACAATAGTAATAAGGATAAAAGTAAGAGTTAATACGATGATAAAATAGGAATAAGGACAAAAATGAGAGTTATTACGATATTAATAATAGTTATAAGGATAAAAATAAGAGTTACTACGATAATAATAATAGAAATAAGGATAAAAATAAGAGTTATTACATAATAAAAATAGGAATATGGCTGAAAATAATAGTTATAATGATAATAATAATAGAAATAAGGATAAAAATAAGAGTTATTACAATAATAATAATAGTAATAATGATAAAAATAAGAGTTATTACATAATAAAAATAGGAATAAGGCTGAAAATAATGGTTATAATGATAATAATAATAGAAATACGGATAAAAATAAGAGTTATTACGATAATAACAATAGTAATAAGGATAAAAGTAAGAGTTAATACGATGATAAAATAGGAATAAGGACAAAAATAAGAGTTATTACGATAATAATAATAGTTATAAGGATAAAAATAAGAGTTATTACGATAATAATAATAGTTATAAGGATAAAAGTAAGAGTTACTACGATAATAATAATAGAAATAAGGATAAAAATAAGAGTTATTACATAATAAAAATAGGAATATGGCTGAAAGTAATAGTTATAATCATAATAATAATAGTAATAAGGATAAAAGTAAGAATTAATACGATGATAAAATAGGAATAAGGACAAAAATAAGAGTTCTTACGATAATAATAATAGTTATAAGGATAAAAATAAGAGTTATTACGATAATAATAATAGTAATAATGATAAAAATAAGAGTTATTACATAATAAAAATAGGAATAAGGCTGAAAATAATGGTTATAATGATAATAATAATAGAAATACAGATAAAAATAAGAGTTATTACGATAATAATAATAGTAATGAGGATAAAAGTAAGAGTTAATACGATGATAAAATAGGAATAAGGACAAAAATGAGAGTTATTACGATAATAATAATAGTTATAAGGATAAAAATAAGAGTTATTACGATAATAATAATAGTAATAAGGATAAAAATAATAGTTATTACGATAATAATAATAGTAATGAGGATAAAAGTAAGAGTTAATACGATGATAAAATAGGAATAAGGACAAAAATGAGAATTATTACGATAATAGTAATAGTAATAAGGATAAAAATAAGAGTTATTACGATAACAATAATAGTTATAAGGATAAAAATAAGAGATATTTCCATAATAATAATGGAAATAAGGATAAAAATAAGAGTTATTCCGATAATAAAAATAGGAATATGGCTGAAAGTAATAGTTATAATCACAATAATAATAGAAATAAGGATGAAAATAAGAGTTATTACGATAATAATAATGGAAATAAGGATATAAATAAGAGTTCTTACGATAATAAAAATAGGAATAAGGATAAAAATAAGAGTTATGACATAATAAAAATAGGAATAAGGATAAAAATAAGAGTTATTACATAATAAAAATAGGAATAAGACTGAAAATAATGGTTATAATGATAATAATAATAGAAATAAGGATAAAAATAATAGTTATTCCGATAATAGTAATAGTAATAAGGATAAAAGTAAGAATTAATACGATGATAAAATAGGAATAAGGACAAGAATAAGAGTTATTACGATAATAATAATAGTTCTAAGGATAAAAATAATAGTTATTACGATAATAATAATAGTAATAAGGATAAAAGTAAGAGTTAATACGATGATAAAATAGGAATAAGGACAAAAATAAGAGTTATTACGATAATAATAATAGTTATAAGGATTAAAATAAGAGTTATTACGATAATAATAATAGTTATAAGGATAAAAATAAGAGTTACTACGATAATAATAATAGAAATAAGGATAAAAATAAGAGTTATTACATAATAAAAATAGGAATATGGCTGAAAGTAATAGTTATAATCATAATAATAATAGTAATAAGGATAAAAGTAAGAATTAATACGATGATAAAATAGGAATAAGGACAAAAATAAGAGTTATTACGATAATAATAATAGAAATAAGGATAAAAATAAGAGTTATTACATAATAAAAATAGGAATAAGGCTGAAAATAATGGTTATAATGATAATAATAATAGAAATACGGATAAAAATAAGAGTTATTACGATAATAATAATAGTAGTAAGGATAAAAGTAAGAGTTAATACGATAATAATAATAGTAATAAGGATAAAAGTAAGAGTTAATACGATGATAAAATAGGAATAAGGACAAAAATAATAGTTATTACGATAATAATAATAGTAATAAGGATAAAAATAAGAGTTATTACGATACCAATAATGGAAATAAGGATATAAATAAGAGTTCTTACGATAATAAAAATAGTTCTAAGGATAAAAATAATAGTTATTACGATAATAATAATAGTAATAAGGATAAAAGTAAGAGTTAATACGATGATAAAATAGGAATAAGGACAAAAATAAGAGTTATTACGATAATAATAATAGTTATAAGGATAAAAATAAGAGTTATTACATAATAAAAATAGGAATAAGGCTGAAAATAATGGTTATAATGATAATAATAATAGAAATACGGATAAAAATAAGAGTTATTACGATAATAATAATAGTAGTAAGGATAAAAGTAAGAGTTAATACGATAATAATAATAGTTATAAGGATAAAAATAAGAGTTACTACGATAATAATAATAGACATAAGGATAAAAATAAGAGTTATTACATAATAAAAATAGGAATATGGCTGAAAATAATAGTTATAATGATAATAATAATAGAAATAAGGATAAAAATAAGAGTTATTACGATAATAATAATATTAATGAGGATAAAAGTAAGAGTTAATACGATGATAAAATAGGAATAAGGACAAAAATAAGAGTTATTACGATAATAATAATAGTTATAAGGATAAAAATAAGAGTTATTACGATAATAATAATAGTTATAAGGATAAAAACAAGAGTTACTACGATAATAATAATAGAAATAAGGATAAAAATAAGAGTTATTACATAATAAAAATAGGAATATGGCTGAAAATAATAGTTATAATGATAATAATAATAGAAATAAGGATAAAAAATAAGAGTTATTACGATAATAATAATAGTAATAATGATAAAAATAAGAGTTATTACATAATAAAAATAGGAATAAGGCTGAAAATAATGGTTATAATGATAATAATAATAGAAATACGGATAAAAATAAGAGTTATTACGATAATAACAATAGTAATAAGGATAAAAGTAAGAGTTAATACGATGATAAAATAGGAATAAGGACAAGAATAAGAGTTATTACGATAATAATAATAGTTATAAGGATAAAAATAATAGTTATTACGATAATAATAATAGTAATAAGGATAAAAGTAAGAGTTAATACGATGATAAAATAGGAATAAGGACAAAAATAAGAGTTATTACGATAATAATAATAGTTATAAGGATAAAAATAAGAGTTACTACGATAATAATAATAGAAATAAGGATAAAAATAAGAGTTATTACATAATAAAAATAGGAATATGGCTGAAAGTAATAGTTATAATCATAATAATAATAGTAATAAGGATAAAAGTAAGAATTAATACGATGATAAAATAGGAATAAGGACAAAAATAAGAGTTCTTACGATAATAAAAATAGGAATAAGGATAAAAATAAGAGTTATGACATAATAAAAATAGGAATAAGGATAAAAATAAGAGTTATTACATAATAAAAATAGGAATAAGACTGAAAATAATGGTTATAATGATAATAATAATAGAAATAAGGATAAAAATAATAGTTATTCCGATAATAGTAATAGTAATAAGGATAAAAGTAAGAATTAATACGATGATAAAATAGGAATAAGGACAAGAATAAGAGTTATTACGATAATAATAATAGTTATAAGGATAAAAATAATAGTTATTACGATAATAATAATAGTAATAAGGATAAAAGTAAGAGTTAATACGATGATAAAATAGGAATAAGGACAAAAATAAGAGTTATTACGATAATAATAATAGTTATAAGGATAAAAATAAGAGTTATTACGATAATAATAATAGTTATAAGGATAAAAATAAGAGTTACTACGATAATAATAATAGAAATAAGGATAAAAATAAGAGTTATTACATAATAAAAATAGGAATATGGCTGAAAGTAATAGTTATAATCATAATAATAATAGTAATAAGGATAAAAGTAAGAATTAATACGATGATAAAATAGGAATAAGGACAAAAATAAGAGTTATTACGATAATAATAATAGAAATAAGGATAAAAATAAGAGTTATTACATAATAAAAATAGGAATATGGCTGAAAATAATGGTTATAATGATAATAATAATAGAAATACGGATAAAAATAAGAGTTATTACGATAATAATAATAGTAGTAAGGATAAAAGTAAGAGTTAATACGATAATAATAATAGTAATAAGGATAAAAGTAAGAGTTAATACGATGATAAAATAGGAATAAGGACAAAAATAAGAGTTCTTACGATAATAATAATAGTTATAAGGATAAAAATAAGAGTTATTACGATAATAATAATAGTAATAATGATAAAAATAAGAGTTATTACATAATAAAAATAGGAATAAGGCTGAAAATAATGGTTATAATGATAATAATAATAGAAATACAGATAAAAATAAGAGTTATTACGATAATAACAATAGTAATAAGGATAAAAGTAAGAGTTAATACGATGATAAAATAGGAATAAGGACAAAAATGAGAGTTATTACGATAATAATAATAGTTATAAGGATAAAAATAAGAGTTACTACGATAATAATAATAGAAATAAGGATAAAAATAAGAGTTATTACATAATAAAAATAGGAATATGGCTGAAAATAATAGTTATAATGATAATAATAATAGAAATAAGGATAAAAATAAGAGTTATTACAATAATAATAATAGTAATAATGATAAAAATAAGAGTTATTACATAATAAAAATAGGAATAAGGCTGAAAATAATGGTTATAATGATAATAATAATAGAAATACGGATAAAAATAAGAGTTATTACGATAATAACAATAGTAATAAGGATAAAAGTAAGAGTTAATACGATGATAAAATAGGAATAAGGACAAAAATAAGAGTTATTACGATAATAATAATAGTTATAAGGATAAAAATAAGAGTTATTACGATAATAATAATAGTTATAAGGATAAAAATAAGAGTTACTACGATAATAATAATAGAAATAAGGATAAAAATAAGAGTTATTACATAATAAAAATAGGAATATGGCTGAAAGTAATAGTTATAATCATAATAATAATAGTAATAAGGATAAAAGTAAGAATTAATACGATGATAAAATAGGAATAAGGACAAAAATAAGAGTTCTTACGATAATAATAATAGTTATAAGGATAAAAATAAGAGTTATTACGATAATAATAATAGTAATAATGATAAAAATAAGAGTTATTACATAATAAGAATAGGAATAAGGCTGAAAATAATGGTTATAATGATAATAATAATAGAAATACAGATAAAAATAAGAGTTATTACGATAATAATAATAGTAATGAGGATAAAAGTAAGAGTTAATACGATGATAAAATAGGAATAAGGACAAAAATGAGAGTTATTACGATAATAATAATAGTTATAAGGATAAAAATAAGAGTTACTGCGATAATAATAATAGAAATAAGGATAAAAATAAGAGTTATTACATAATAAAGATAGGAATATGGCTGAAAATAATAGTTATAATGATAATAATAATAGATATAAGGATAAAAATAAGAGTTATTACATAATAAAAATAGGAATAAGGCTGAAAATAATGGTTATAATGATAATAATAATAGAAATACGGATAAAAATAAGAGTTATTACGATAATAACAATAGTAATAAGGATAAAAGTAAGAGTTAATACGATGATAAAATAGGAATAAGGACAAAAATGAGAGTTATTACGATAATAATAATAGTTATAAGGATAAAAATAAGAGTTACTGCGATAATAATAATAGAAATAAGCATAAAAATAAGAGTTATTACATAATAAAAATAGGAATATGGCTGAAAATAATAGTTATAATGATAATAATAATAGAAATAAGGATAAAAATAATAGTTATTACGATAATCATAATAGTAATAAGGATAAAAACAAGAGTTATTACGATAATAATAGTAGTAATGAGGATAAAAGTAAGAGTTAATACGATGATAAAATAGGAAGAAGGACAAAAATGAGAGTTATTACGATATTAATAATAGTTATAAGGATAAAAATAAGAGTTATTACGATAATAGTAATAGTAATAAGGATAAAAATAAGAGTTATTACGATAACAATAATAGTTATAAGGATAAAAATAAGAGATATTTCCATAATAATAATGGAAATAAGGATAAAAATAAGAGTTATTCCGATAATAAAAATAGGAATATGGCTGAAAGTAATAGTTATAATCACAATAATAATAGAAATAAGGATAAAAATAAGAGTTATTACGATAATAATAATGGAAATAAGGATATAAATAAGAGTTCTTACGATAATAAAAATAGGAATAAGGATAAAAATAAGAGTTATGACATAATAAAAATAGGAATAAGGATAAAAATAAGAGTTATTACATAATAAAAATAGGAATAAGACTGAAAATAATGGTTATAATGATAATAATAATAGAAATAAGGATAAAAATAATAGTTATTCCGATAATAGTAATAGTAATAAGGATAAAAGTAAGAATTAATACGATGATAAAATAGGAATAAGGACAAGAATAAGAGTTATTACGATAATAATAATAGTTATAAGGATAAAAATAATAGTTATTACGATAATAATAATAGTAATAAGGATAAAAGTAAGAGTTAATACGATGATAAAATAGGAATAAGGACAAAAATAAGAGTTATTACGATAATAATAATAGTTATAAGGATAAAAATAAGAGTTATTACGATAATAATAATATTAATAAGGATAAAAGTAAGAGTTAATACGATGATAAAATAGGAATAAGGACAAGAATGAGAGTTATTACGATAATAATAATAGTTATAAGGATAAAAATAAGAGTTATTACGATAATAATAATAGTAATAAGGATAAAAATAATAGTTATTACGATAATAATAATAGTAATAAGGATAAAAACAAGAGTTATTACGATAATAATAATAGTTATAAGCATAAAATAAGAGTTATTACGATAATAATAATAGAAATAAGGATAAAAATAAGAGTTATTACATAATAAAAATAGGAATATGGCTGAAAGTAATAGTTATAATCATAATAATAATAGAAATAAGGATAAAAATAAGAGTTATTACGATAATAGTAATAGTAATAAGGATAAAAATAAGAGTTATTACGATAATAATAATAGTTATAAGGATAAAAATAAGAGATATTTCCATAAAAATAATGGAAATAAGGATAAAAATAAGAGTTATTACGATAATAAAAATAGGAATATGGCTGAAAGTAATAGTTATAATCACAATAATAATAGAAATAAGGATAAAAATAAGAGTTATTACGATAATAATAATGGAATAAGGATATAAATAAGAGTTCTTACGATAATAAAAATAGGAATAAGGATAAAAATAAGAGTTATGACATAATAAAAATAGGAATAAGGATAAAAATAAGAGTTATTACATAATAAAAATAGGAATAAGACTGAAATTAATGGTTATAATGATAATAATAATAGTAATAAGGATAAAAGTAAGAATTAATACGATGATAAAATAGGAATAAGGACAAAAATAAGAGTTATTACGATAATAATAATAGAAATAAGGATAAAAATAAGAGTTATTACATAATAAAAATAGGAATAAGGCTGAAAATAATGGTTATAATGATAATAATAATAGAAATACGGATAAAAATAAGAGTTATTACGATAATAATAATAGTTATAAGGATAAAAATAAGAGTTATTACGATAATAATAATAGTTATAAGGATAAAAATAAGAGTTACTACGATAATAACAATAGAAATAAGGATAAAAATAAGAGTTATTACGATAATAATAATAGTATTGAGGATAAAAGTAAGAGTTAATACGATGATAAAATAGGAATAAGGACAAAAATAAGAGTTATGACATAATAAAAATAGGAATAAGGATAAAAATAAGAGTTATTACATAATAAAAATAGGAATAAGACTGAAAATAATGGTTATAATGATAATAATAATAGAAATAAGGATAAAAATAATAGTTATTCCGATAATAGTAATAGTAATAAGGATAAAAGTAAGAATTAATACGATGATAAAATAGGAATAAGGACAAGAATAAGAGTTATTACGATAATAATAATATTAATAAGGATAAAGGTAAGAGTTAATACGATGATAAAATAGGAATAAGGACAAGAATAAGAGTTATTACGATAATAATAATAGTAATAAGGATAAAAATAATAGTTATTACGATAATCATAATAGTAATAAGGATAAAAACAAGAGTTATTACGATAATAATAGTAGTAATGAGGATAAAAGTAAGAGTTAATACGATGATAAAATAGGAAGAAGGACAAAAATGAGAGTTATTACGATATTAATAATAGTTATAAGGATAAAAATAAGAGTTATTACGATAATAGTAATAGTAATAAGGATAAAAATAAGAGTTATTACGATAACAATAATAGTTATAAGGATAAAAATAAGAGATATTTCCATAATAATAATGGAAATAAGGATAAAAATAAGAGTTATTCCGATAATAAAAATAGGAATATGGCTGAAAGTAATAGTTATAATCACAATAATAATAGAAATAAGGATAAAAATAAGAGTTATTACGATAATAATAATGGAAATAAGGATATAAATAAGAGTTCTTACGATAATAAAAATAGGAATAAGGATAAAAATAAGAGTTATGACATAATAAAAATAGGAATATGGCTGAAAATAATAGTTATAATGATAATAATAATAGAAATAAGGATAAAAATAAGAGTTATTACGATAATAATAATAGTAGTAAGGATAAAAGTAAGAGTTAATACGATGATAAAATAGGAATAAGGACAAAAATAAGAGTTATTACGATAATAATAATAGTTATAAGGATAAAAATAAGAGTTATTACGATAATAATAATAGTAATAAGGATAAAAATAATAGTTATTACGATAATAATAATAGTAATAAGGATAAAAATAAGAGTTATTACGATAATAATAATAGTATTGAGGATAAAAGTAAGAGTTAATACGATGATAAAATAGGAACAAGGACAAAAATGAGAGTTATTACGATAATAATAATAGTTATAAGGATAAAAATAAGAGTTACTACGATAATAATAATAGAAATAAGCATAAAAATAAGAGTTCTTACGATAATAAAAATAGGAATAAGGATAAAAATAAGAGTTATGACATAATAAAAATAGGAATAAGGATAAAAATAAGAGTTATTACATAATAAAAATAGGAATAAGACTGAAAATAATGGTTATAATGATAATAATAATAGAAATAAGGATAAAAATAATAGTTATTCCGATAATAGTAATAGTAATAAGGATAAAAGTAAGAATTAATACGATGATAAAATAGGAATAAGGACAAGAATAAGAGTTATTACGATAATAATAATAGTTATAAGGATAAAAATAATAGTTATTACGATAATAATAATAGTAATAAGGATAAAAGTAAGAGTTAATACGATGATAAAATAGGAATAAGGACAAAAATAAGAGTTATTACGATAATAATAATAGTTATAAGGATAAAAATAAGAGTTATTACGATAATAATAATATTAATAAGGATAAAAGTAAGAGTTAATACGATGATAAAATAGGAATAAGGACAAGAATGAGAGTTATTACGATAATAATAATAGTTATAAGGATAAAAATAAGAGTTATTACGATAATAATAATAGAAATAAGGATAAAAATAAGAGTTATTACATAATAAAGATAGGAATATGGCTGAAAATAATAGTTATAATGATAATAATAATAGAAATAAGGATAAAAATAAGAGTTATTACGATAATAATAATAGTAATAATGATAAAAATAAGAGTTATTACATAATAAAAATAGGAATAAGGCTGAAAATAATGGTTATAATGATAATAATAATAGAAATACGGATAAAAGTAAGAGTTATTACGATAATAATAATATTAATAAGGATAAAGGTAAGAGTTAATACGATGATAAAATAGGAATAAGGACAAGAATAAGAGTTATTACGATAATAATAATAGTAATAAGGATAAAAATAATAGTTATTACGATAATAATAATAGTAATAAGGATAAAAACAAGAGTTATTACGATAATAATAGTAGTAATGAGGATAAAAGTAAGAGTTAATACGATGATAAAATAGGAATAAGGACAAAAATGAGAGTTATTACGATATTAATAATAGTTATAAGGATAAAAATAAGAGTTATTACGATAATAGCAATAGTAATAAGGATAAAAATAAGAGTTATTACGATAACAATAATAGTTATAAGGATAAAAATAAGAGATATTTCCATAATAATAATGGAAATAAGGATAAAAATAAGAGTTATTCCGATAATAAAAATAGGAATATGGCTGAAAGTAATAGTTATAATCACAATAATAATAGAAATAAGGTTAAAGATAAGAGTTATTACGATAATAATAATGGAAATAAGGATATAAATAAGAGTTCTTACGATAATAAAAATAGGAATAAGGATAAAAATAAGAGTTATGACATAATAAAAATAGGAATAAGGATAAAAATAAGAGTTATTACATAATAAAAATAGGAATAAGACTGAAAATAATGGTTATAATGATAATAATAATAGAAATAAGGATAAAAATAATAGTTATTCCGATAATAGTAATAGTAATAAGGATAAAAGTAAGAATTAATACGATGATAAAATAGGAATAAGGACAAGAATAAGAGTTATTACGATAATAATAATAGTTATAAGGATAAAAATAATAGTTATTACGATAATAATAATAGTAATAAGGATAAAAGTAAGAGTTAATACGATGATAAAATAGGAATAAGGACAAAAATAAGAGTTATTACGATAATAATAATAGTTACAAGGATAAAAATAAGAGTTATTACGATAATAATAATAGTTATAAGGATAAAAATAAGAGTTACTACGATAATAATAATAGAAATAAGGATAAAAATAAGAGTTATTACATAATAAAAATAGGAATATGGCTGATAGTAATAGTTATAATCATAATAATAATAGTAATAAGGATAAAAGTAAGAGTTAATACGATGATAAAAGTGGAATAAGGACAAAAATAAGAGTTATTACGATAATAATAATAGTTATAAGGATAAAAATAAGAGTTATTACGATAATAATAATAGTAATAAGGATAAAAATAATAGTTATTACGATAATAATAATAGTAATAAGGATAAAAATAAGAGTTATTACGATAATAATAATAGTATTGAGGATAAAAGTAAGAGTTAATACGATGATAAAATAGGAATAAGGACAAAAATGAGAGTTATTACGATAATAATAATAGTTATAAGGATAAAAATAAGAGTTACTACGATAATAATAATAGAAATAAGGATAAAAATAAGAGTTATTACATAATAAAAATAGGAATATGGCTGAAAATAATAGTTATAATGATAATAATAATAGAAATAAGGATAAAAATAAGAGTTATTACGATAATAATAATAGTAATAATGATAAAAATAAGAGTTATTACATAATAAAAATAGGAATAAGGCTGAAAATAATGGTTATAATGATAATAATAATAGAAATACGGATAAAAATAAGAGTTATTACGATAATAACAATAGTAATAAGGATAAAAGTAAGAGTTAATACGATGATAAAATAGGAATAAGGACAAAAATGAGAGTTATTACGATAATAATAATAGTTATAAGGATAAAAATAAGAGTTACTGCGATAATAATAATAGAAATAAGCATAAAAATAAGAGTTCTTACGATAATAAAAATAGGAATAAGGATAAAAATAAGAGTTATGACATAATAAAAATAGGAATAAGGATAAAAATAAGAGTTATTACATAATAAAAATAGGAATAAGACTGAAAATAATGGTTATAATGATAATAATAATAGAAATAAGGATAAAAATAATAGTTATTCCGATAATAGTAATAGTAATAAGGATAAAAGTAAGAATTAATACGATGATAAAATAGGAATAAGGACAAGAATAAGAGTTATTACGATAATAATAATAGTTATAAGGATAAAAATAATAGTTATTACGATAATAATAATAGTAATAAGGATAAAAGTAAGAGTTAATACGATGATAAAATAGGAATAAGGACAAAAAATAAGAGTTATTACGATAATAATAATAGTTATAAGGATAAAAATAAGAGTTATTACGATAATAATAATATTAATAAGGATAAAAGTAAGAGTTAATACGATGATAAAATAGGAATAAGGACAAGAATGAGAGTTATTACGATAATAATAATAGTTATAAGGATAAAAAATAAGAGTTATTACGATAATAATAATAGTAATAAGGATAAAAATAATAGTTATTACGATAATAATAATAGTAATAAGGATAAAAACAAGAGTTATTACGATAATAATAATAGTTATAAGCATAAAATAAGAGTTATTACGATAATAATAATAGAAATAAGGATAAAAATAAGAGTTATTACATAATAAAAATAGGAATATGGCTGAAAGTAATAGTTATAATCATAATAATAATAGAAATAAGGATAAAAATAAGAGTTATTACGATAATAGTCATAGTAATAAGGATAAAAATAAGAGTTATTACGATAATAATAATAGTTATAAGGATAAAAATAAGAGATATTTCCATAAAAATAATGGAAATAAGGATAAAAATAAGAGTTATTACGATAATAAAAATAGGAATATGGCTGAAAGTAATAGTTATAATCACAATAATAATAGAAATCAGGATAAAAATAAGAGTTATTACGATAATAATAATGGAATAAGGATATAAATAAGAGTTCTTACGATAATAAAAGTAGGAATAAGGATAAAAATAAGAGTTATTACGATAATAATAATAGAAATAAGGATAAAAATAAGAGTTATTACATAATAAAAATAGGAATAAGGCTGAAAATAATGGTTATAATGATAATAATAATAGAAATACGGATAAAAATAAGAGTTATTACGATAATAACAATAGTAATAAGGATAAAAGTAAGAGTTAATACCATGATAAAATAGGAATAAGGACAAAAATAAGAGTTATTACGATAATAATAATAGTTATAAGGATAAAAATAAGAGTTATTACGATAATAATAATAGTTATAAGGATAAAAATAAGAGTTACTACGATAATAATAATAGACATAAGCATAAAAATAAGAGTTATTACATAATAAAAATAGGAATATGGCTGAAAATAATAGTTATAATGATAATAATAATAGAAATAAGGATAAAAATAAGAGTTATTACGATAATAATAATATTAATAAGGATAAAGGTAAGAGTTAATACGATGATAAAATAGGAATAAGGACAAGAATAAGAATTATTACGATAATAATAATAGTAATAAGGATAAAAATAATAGTTATTACGATAATAATAATAGTAATAAGGATAAAAACAAGAGTTATTACGATAATAATAGTAGTAATGAGGATAAAAGTAAGAGTTAATACGATGATAAAATAGGAATAAGGACAAAAAATGAGAGTTATTACGATATTAATAATAGTTATAAGGATAAAAATAAGAGTTATTACGATAATAGCAATAGTAATAAGGATAAAAATAAGAGTTATTACGATAACAATAATAGTTATAAGGATAAAAATAAGAGATATTTCCATAATAATAATGGAAATAAGGATAAAAATAAGAGTTATTCCGATAATAAAAATAGGAATATGGCTGAAAGTAATAGTTTATAATCACAATAATAATAGAAATAAGGATAAAAATAAGAGTTATTACGATAATAATAATGGAAATAAGGATATAAATAAGAGTTCTTACGATAATAAAAATAGGAATAAGGATAAAAATAAGAGTTATGACATAATAAAAATAGGAATAAGGATAAAAATAAGAGTTATTACATAATAAAAATAGGAATAAGACTGAAAATAATGGTTATAATGATAATAATAATAGAAATAAGGATAAAAATAATAGTTATTCCGATAATAGTAATAGAAATAAGGATAAAAGTAAGAATTAATACGATGATAAAATAGGAATAAGGACAAGAATAAGAGTTATTACGATAATAATAATAGTTATAAGGATAAAAATAATAGTTATTACGATGATAATAATAGTTACAAGGATAAAAATAAGAGTTATTACGATAATAATAATAGTTATAAGGATAAAATAAGAGTTACTACGATAATAATAATAGAAATAAGGATAAAAATAAGAGTTATTACATAATAAAAAATAGGAATATGGCTGAAAGTAATAGTTATAATCATAATAATAATAGTAATAAGGATAAAAGTAAGAATTAATACGATTATAAAATAGGAATAAGGACAAAAATAAGAGTTATTACGATAATAATAATAGAAATAAGGATAAAAATAAGAGTTATTACATAATAAAAATAGGAATATGGCTGAAAATAATGGTTATAATGATAATAATAATAGAAATACGGATAAAATAAGAGTTATTACGATCATAATAATAGTAGTAAGGATAAAAGTAAGAGTTAATACGATAATAATAATAGTAATAAGGATAAAAGTAAGAGTTAATACGATGATAAAATAGGAATAAGGACAAAAATAAGAGTTCTTACGATAATAATAATAGTTATAAGGATAAAAAATAAGAGTTA
>CAMAOD020000242.1:0-25000 GCA_945859595.2 Megachile willughbiella
TATAACAGATATTACGATAATAATAATAGTAATATGGATAAAAAGCAGAGTCATTACGATAATAAAAATAGGAATAATGCTGAAAATAATAGTTATAGTGATAATAATAATAGTGATAGGGATGGAAATAAGAATTATTACGGTAATAATAATAGTAATACGGATAGAGACAAGAGTTATTACGATAATAAAAATAGGAATAAGACTGAAAACAATAGTTATAATGATAATAATAATAGTGATAAGGATAAAAATAAGAGTTATTACGGTAATAACAACAGGAATAAGGCTGAAAATAAAAGTTATAATAATAATAGTAATAGTAATATGGATAAAAATAAGAATTATTACGTTAATAAAAATAGGAATAAGGCTGAAAATGATAGTTATAATGATAATAATAATAGTAATAAGGATAAAAGTAAGAGTTATCACGTTAATAATAATAGGAATAAGGCTGATAATAATAGTTATAATGATAATAATAATAGGTACTAAGCATAAATATATGCGTTATTACGTTAATACGAATAGTAATGGGGCTGAAGGTAATAGTTATAATGATAATTATTTTAGTAATAAGGATAAAAATTAGAGTTATTACCATAATAATAATAGGAATAAGGCTGAAAATAAGAGTTATTACGTTAATAAAAATAGGAATAAGGCTGAAAATGATAGTTATAATGATAATAATAAATAGTAATATGGATAAAAATAAGATTTATTACATTAATAAAAATAGGAATATGGCTGATAATAATAGTTATAATGATAATAATAATAGGAACTAAGCTTAAAAATATGAGTTATTACGTTAATACGAATAGTAATGAGGCTGAAGCTAATACTAATAATAGTAATAAAAATAAAAGAAAGGGTTATTACGATAATAATGATAGTAATACGGATAGAAACAAGAGTTATTACGATAATAAAAATAGGAATAAGGCCGAAAATAATAGTTATAATGATAATAGTAATAGAAATAAGGATAAAAATAAGAGTTATTACGATAATATGAAGAGCAATAAGGCTGAAAATAATAGTTATAACGATTATAATAATAGTACGAAGAATAAATATAACAAATATTACGATAATAATAATAGTTATAACGATAATAATAATAGTGATAAGGATAAAAATAAGAGTTATTACGGTAATAACAACAGGAATAAGGCTGAAAATAATAGTTAGAGTGATAAAAATAATAGTAATAACGATAAAAACAAGAGTTATTACGATAATAAAAATAGGAATAAGGCCGAAAATAATAGTTATAACGATAATAATAATAGAAAAAAGGATAAAAATAAGAGTTATTACTATAATAATAATAGTAATAAAGATAAAAATAACAGATATTACTATAATAATGATAGCAATACAGATAAAAATAAGAGTTATTACGGTAATAACAACAGGAATAAGGCTGAAAATAATAGTTATAACGATTATAATAATAGTACGAAGAATAAATATAACAGATATTACGATAATAATAATAGTAAGAAGGACAAAAATAATAGTTATAACGATAATAATAATAGTCATAAGGATAAAAATAAGAGTTATTACGGTAATAACAACAGGAATAAGGCTGAAAAAAATAGTTGATAAAAATAACAGTAATAAGGATAAAAATAAGAGTTATTACGATAATAATAATAGCAATAAGGCTGAAAATAATATTTAGAACGTTAATAATAATAGTAGGAGGGATGTAAGTAACAGACATTACGATAATAATGATAGTAATACAGATAAAAACAAGAGTTATTACGATAATAATGATAGTAATAAGGATAAAAATAACAGATATTACTACAATAATGATAGCAATACGGATAAAAATAAGAGTTATTACGGTAATAACAACTGGAATAATGCTGACAATAATAGTTATAACGATCATAATAGTAGTAAGAAGAATAAATACAACAGATATTACGATAATAATAATAGTAATATGGATGAAAAGCAGAGTCATTACGATAATAAATATAGGAATAAGGCTGAAAATAATAGTTATAGTGATAACAATAATAGTGATAGGGATGGAAATAAGAGTTATTACCGTAATAGTAATAGTAATACGGATAGAGACAAGAGTTATTACGATAATAAAAATAGGAATAAGACTGAAAATAATACATAAAATGATAATAATAATAGTGATAAGGATAAAAATAAGAGTTATTACGGTAATAACAACAGGAATAAGGCTGAAAACAATAGTTATAGTGATAAAAATAATAGTAATAAGGATAAAAACAAGAGTTATTACGATAATAATAATAGTAATAAAGATAAAAATAACAGATATTACTATAATAATGATAGCAATACAGATAAAAATAAGAGTTATTACGGCAATAACAACAGGAGTAATGCTGAAAATAATAGTTGTAACGATCATAATAGTAGTAAGAAGAATAAATACAACAGATATTACGATAATAATAATAGTAATATGGATAAAAAGCACAGTCATTACGATAATAAATATAGGAATAAGGCTGAAAATAATAGTTATAGTGATAACAATAATAGTGATAAGGACAAAAATAAGAGTTATTACGGTAATAACAACAGGAATAATGCTGCAAATAATAGTTATAGCGATTAAAATAATAGTGATAGGGATGGAAATAAGAGTTATTACGGTAATAATAATAGTAATACGGATAGAGACAAGAGTTATTACGATAGTAAAAATAGCAATAAGACTGAAAATAATAGTTATAATGATAATAACAATAGTGATAAGAATAAAAATATGAGTTATTACGGTAATAACAACAGGAATAAGGCTGAAAATAATAGTTATAGTGATAAAAATAATAGTAATGAGGATAAAAACAAGAGCTATTACGATCATAAAAATAGGAATAAGGCTGAAAATAATAGTTATAATGATAATAATAATAGAAATAAGGATAAAAATAAGAATTATTACGATAGTAATAATAGTAATAAAAATAAAAGAAAGGGTTATTACGATAATAATGATAGTAATACGGATTGAAACAAGAGTTATTACGATAATAAAAATAGGAATAAGGCCGAAAATAATAGTTATAACGATAATAATAATAGAAATAAGGATAAAAATAAGAGTTATTACGATAATAATAATAGTAATAAAGATAAAAATAACAGATATTACTATAATAATGATAGCAATACAGATAAAAATAAGAGTTATTACGGTAATAACATCAGGAATAAGGCTGAAAATAACAGTTATAGTGATAATAATAATAGTGATAGGGATGGAAATAAGAGTTATTACGGTAATAATAATAGTAAGACGGATAGAGACAAGAGTTATTACGATAATAAAACTAGCAATAAGACTGAAAATAATAGTTATAATGATAATAATAATAGTAATAAGGGTAAAAATAAGAGATATTACGATAATAATAATAGTAATACGGATAGAAACAAGAGTTTTTACGATAATAAAAATAGGAATAAGGCTGAAAATAATAGTTATAACGGTAATAATAATAGAAATAAAGATAAGAATAAGAGATATTGCGATAATAATGATAGTAATACGGATAAAAACAAGAGTTATTACGATAATAATAATATGAATAAGGCTGAAAATAATACTTATAATGATAATAATAATAGTGATAAGGATAAAAAGCAGAGTCATTACGGCAATAACAACAGGAATAAGGCTGAAAATAATAGTTGATAAAAATAATAGTAATAAGGATAAAAATAAGAGTTATTACGATAATAATAATAGCAATAAGGCTGAAAATAATATTTAAAACGTTAATAATAATAGTAGGAGGGATGTAAGTAACAGACATTACGATAATAATGATAGTAATACGGATAAAAACAAGAGTTATTACGATAATAATAATAGTAATAAGGATAAAAATAACAGATATTACTACAATAATGATCGCAATACGGATAAAAACAAGAGTTATTACGATTATAGTAATAGTAATAAAGATAAAAATAACACATAATACTATAATAATGATAGCGATACGGATAAAAATAAGAGTTATTACGGTAATAATAACAGGAGTAATGCTGAACATAATAGTTATAACGATCATAATAGTAGTAAGAAGAATAAATATAACAGATATTACGATAATAATAATAGTAATATGGATAAAAAACAGAGTCATTACGATAATAAAAATAGGAATAAGGCTGAAAATAATAGTTATAATGATAATAATAGTAGTGATAAAGATAAAATTAAGAGTTATTACGATAATAAAAATAGGAATAAGGCTGAAGATAGTAGTTATAATGATAATAATAATAGAAATAAGGATAAAAATAAGAATTGTTACGATAGTAATAATAGTAATAAAAATAAAAGAAAGGGTTGTTACGATAATAATGATAGTAATACGGATAGAAACAAGAGTTATTACGATAATAAAAATAGGAATAAGGCCGAAAATAATAGTTATAACGATAATAATAATAGAAATAAGGATAAAAATGAGAGTAATTACGATAATAATAATAGTAATAAAGATAAAAATAACAGATATTACTACAATAATGATAGCAATACGGATAAAAATAAGAGTTTTTACGGTAATAACAACAGGAATAATGCTCAAAATAATAGTTATAACGATCATAATAGCAGTAAGAAGAATAAATATAACAGATATTACGATAATAATAATAGTAATATGGATAAAAAGCAGAGTCATTACGATAATAAAAATAGGAATAATGCTGAAAATAATAGTTATAGTGATAATAATAATAGTGATAGGGATGGAAATAAGAATTATTACGGTAATAATAATAGTAATACGGATAGAGACAAGAGTTATTACGATAATAAAAATAGGAATAAGACTGAAAACAATAGTTATAATGATAATAATAATAGTGATAAGGATAAAAATAAGAGTTATTACGGTAATAACAACAGGAATAAGGCTGAAAATAATAATTATAACGATAATAATAATAGATACAAGGTCAAAAATAAGAGTTATTACGATAATAATAATAGTAATAAAGATAAAAATAGCAGATATTACTATAATAATGATAGCAATACGGACAAAAATAAGAGTTATTACGGTAATAACAACAGGAATAAGGCTGAAAGTAATAGTTATAGTGATAAAAATAATAGTAGTAAGGATAAAAATAAGCGTTATTACGATAAAAATAATAGCAATAAGGCTGAAAATAATATTTAGAACGTTAATAATAATAGTAAGAGGGATAAAAATAACAGACATTGCTATAATAATGATAGTAATGCGGATAAAAATAAGAGATATTACGATAATAAAAATAGGAATAAGGCTGAAAATAATACTTATAATGATAATAGTAATAGTAATAAGGATAAAAGTAAGAGTTATTACGATAATAATAATAGCAATGAGGCTGAAAATAATAGTTATAATGATAATAATAATATAAATAAGAATAAAAATAAGAGTTATTACGACAATATGAAGAGCAATAAGGCTGAAAATAATAGTTATAACGATTATAATAATAGTACGAAGAATAAATATAACAGATATTACGATAATAATAATAGTAAAAAGGATAAAAATAACAGATATTACGATAATAATAACAGTAATACGGATAAAAATGAGAGTTATTACGATAATAAAAATAGGTGTAAGGCTGAAAATAATAGTTATAACAATAATAATAATGGGCATAAGGATAAAAATAAGAGTTATTACGGGCATAACAATTGGAATAAGGCTGACAGTAACAGTTATAATGATAATAGTGATAGTAATAAGGATATAAATTAGAGTTATTTCATTAATAGAAGTAGGTGTTCAGGGTGATATAGCTCGATATAGCCAACTCTCGAGTTAAATCTTTCTACCCGAAAGGAAAAGAAGTTTTGCCGGTCTGCAAAGCACGAAGCGCTCTACTATTCCTCGGGGCGAGGTGGAAATTATACGAAAATTTGTATATTCGTCAAAGATTTATTTTTACAAAGCTCACTGTTGTTCGCTAGCGCGTTTACTACTGAGCCTCGCTTTGATTACCCCCCACCCCCCTTTATTATCGGCTCCCATGAACGCTCCAGAACTCCTAGTTTACTCGAATTTTCGCGATGTCTCGCGGCTGCCCTCCCGCACCGCGCAATCCCCCGCGTGGCCTGCGGTATGGGAAGTACGCAGCGGGGAGGGGGCGCGTCGAGACATCGTTCGTCAAATTTAAATACAAGGAAGGTTCTAAGGAGTTCTGGAGCGATCTTTGACCGTTCCTTAAACAATAGGAATACGTCTGAAAATAATAGTTAGAATGATAATAATAATAGCAATACGGATAAAAATAAGAATTATTACGATAATAATAATAGCAGTAAGGCTGAAAATAATAGCTATAACGATAATAATAATGGTAATAAGGATAACAATAAGAGTTATTGCGATAATAATGATAGTAATGAGGCTGAAAGTAGTAGCTATAACGATAATAATAATAGAAATATGTGTAACATTCCAAGCAAATCACCAATTAAGAATCTTGATGTATATTTTTTTTTCGTTTCTTATTGTTAATTCACTATTTTCATTATTTTGATTATTTAATTTTTATTTTTATTATCGACCGATTTTTCGTTACCGACCGCACTATAAAATTCGCGCGGTAATAGTCACGGGTAAATCATACGTGCAACATTGTTGAATTAGATTACCGATCGATGGAGCGCACGTTATTTAGAAAGAGATGCCAGATACACATCGAGTAGAAAACATTATAAATTATCATTTAAACATTACTGTTGTTAATCATTTATTCACTATAAATCAAAACGCATTTTTAGCTATTATTTTATGTATTATTTGCGATTAATTATTTCTTATTAAAATAATTGTAATATTCCCTACATAAAATTAATTAAAACTACGATTTAGCGAGTTAATTTGTGACATCGTAATTAATGATAAATCAAAGCTTATTTTTCTTAATCAAATTAATATATTTTTCTTACTAAATAAAGCATAATAAAATAATATTAAAAATTATGTAAAAACAGTACGCATTTAGAATGAGGGTAAACTTGCATGGCCTTGAAAAGTGAAAGGCAAATTGGCCGTTCTCGGGGTATAAAAGAGCGAGCGGAAATCCCATAGGGGGCAGAACAATTTTCAAAGTATTACGCGCTAAACCTCTTAGGAGAAATATAACCGAAACAGTTTTAGCTGGTAAGAGCCAAAAAGCTTCTTATGTCTTGACTGGACAGCGGGTATCAGCCATTTGGATACCTGATCGCTGGGTTGTTTTAGCAGCTAGCGAAAGCGGGCTCCCCATTTGAGCGGTCTTATATCTGGAACTCCGTTTGGAGAGTGCTATGCTCAGCCCCAGGAAAGCCTGAGACATAGAAACGAGAGCTCTGCAGCCACTCTATTAAATATTGTTGTCGAATTACTGACTTGCCGTCGGATTCTCGGAGTTCGCTCTGGGTAGTTTAGTAGCTAGCTAACGCAGGCTCCCCATGTTGAGCGGCTTGGTCTCTGAAGCCCGTATGTTTTGGGTGGCGGTTTAGTAATCACGACCTATAGAGTCATTTTATTTGCAACCCTGTTGGACTTGGTTGTTCATTTTGATTCCAGTATCGTTGGGTTGATTTAGCAGCTAGCGAAAGCGGGCTCCCCAATTAAGCGGTCTGAGTAAGGTGGCAATTCATGTTCTGACAAAAAGGGCGAATCTACCAGTAGTCTTAGAGCCAAAATACTGAGTAACTGTTCCGTATTAATTCTTGAACTTGAAATAATTTTCGAACTAAACTAACTAAAATTGTTCTGACCACTTTGGGATTAACTATTTGTAAAACAGCGAAACTTGCGTAGCGTTATAGTAGTCGACTACGAACACGTCAATTTCCGAATTTAGAAGCGAATTAGATAGACTCATTGTAATACTGAATTCCGAGATAAATAGTTTGCAAGTTGCGTTTTTGTTCAATTAGATTCATTTTATTAGATTCATTACTTAATCATTACGCGATAAAAAGTCCGTTTGATTCTTTCGCTAAATAATCAGATACATATTCTTTTTATATTTTTCACAGTAATAATTGTTAACTGTAATACTTACTCTCTACTAGTTGATTGAATAAACCTAAGTTATTGAAAGGTATTGACCTGTAGATTTCACTTCTTAACTGCACACTACACGAATCCCACATCCTTTTAGAGATAGTTATAATAAAAGAACGAGTCGCTCAATAGGCAAAAGCCGCTCTTTGCCTTACGTAGCGCTGTGAACACCCGAGTCTAGCATCAGTGACGTTACATAAGGATAAATAGAATAGCTATAACGATAATAATACTAGCGATAAGGATAAATATAATAGTCCTAACGATAATAATAATAGTAATAAGGATAAAAATAATAGTTATAACGATAATAATAGTAATAATAATAATAGAAATAACAGTTATTGCGATAAAAGGAATAGTAATACGGATGAAAATAATAGTTATAATGGTAATAACAATACTGGTAAAGATAAAAAGAGTAGTTATAACTATAATAGTAATAGTAACAAGGATAAAAATAATAGTTACAACAATAATAATAATAGTAATAAGGATGAAAAAAATAGTTATAACGATAATAATAATAGTAATAAGAATAAAAATAACAGATACTACGATAACAATAGTAGTAAAAGGATAAAAACAACAGTAATTGCGATAAAAATAATAGTAATAAGGATGAAAAAAATACTTATAACGATAATAATATTAGTAATAAGCATGAAAATTATTGTTATAACGATAATAATGATAGTAATAAATATAAAAATAACAGTTATTGGGATAAAAGTAATAGTAATAAGGATGAAAGTAATAGTTATAATGGTAATAACAATAATAGCAAGGATAAAAATAATAGTTATAACGATAGTAATGATAGTAATAAGGATAAAGGTAACAGTTACTACTATAATAATAGTAGTAATAAGAATCGAAATAACAGTTACTACGATAAAAATAGTAGTAAAAGGATAAAAATAACAGTTATTGCGAAAAAAAAAATAGTAATGAGGATGAAAGTAGTAGCTATAACGATAATAATAATAGAAATAAGGATAAATAGAATAGCTAGAACGATAATAATACTAGCAATGAGGATATATATAATAGTCCTAACGATAATAATAATATTAATAAGGGTAAAACAGTTGTTATAACGATAATAATATTAGTAATAAGCATAGAAATAACAATTATTGCGATAAAAGGAATAGTAATACAGATGAAAATAATAGTTATAGTGGTAATAACAATAGTAGTAAAGATAAAAATAATCGTTATGACGATAGTAATAATAGTCATAAGGATAAAGTAACACTTATTACGATAATAACAATAGTAATAAGAATCAAAATAACAGTTACTACGATAACAATAGTTGTAGCAATTCGGGATAAACTGCAGACTAGGTGCGTTACGGACAGCGACAATACTAATTGCAACAGCTCTCGCTAGGAGTGCTGAACGGCCTTTCTGCAAATTCTTTCCCCCACTCCTTTCCTATACTTATTATATATGCGA
Organism: Megachile willughbiella; assembly: GCA_945859595.2. NCBI lineage: Eukaryota > Metazoa > Arthropoda > Insecta > Hymenoptera > Megachilidae > Megachile > Megachile willughbiella. The sequence goes on from CAMAOD020000242.1 coordinate 9,573, forward strand.
CAGCCCAGGAGCGGGGATAACACAGATTAGTTGCTATTTAAAACTGCAGAAAGCGAGAAAAGAGAGTGAAAGGGAAACTGTAAAACAAAAGGCGAAGTCTCTAAAACTGTATTTGTATTCGTCAAAAGGTACACGTGCTCGTAGTAATTGAGTGTTAAAATCTAAACTAGGATTAAAATCTACTCGGTTAACACTATAAAATTCTGTTAAAAATTGTTTGTTAAAAAGGGGACTTGAGGAATAAAAGTCTTAATTCGTGTTTTCTACAAATTAATCAAAATTGTTAATCACGTCCGAAACATTGGTCCTTCTAGCCGGATGTAAATCGACTACGGTAAAACGCTGCTACTGACTAGGGAGTGATTGGCAATCTAAGTGCTCAAACGTACTCTAAATTAGCTCGGCTACATTCAATCGAAAGGAATTCGGTGTTAAAATAATCAATTTTAACGGACTATTTCAAAGAGACTCAAGCAGAACGGTTCAAAGTCAAACGGGCAACGCGCGACCGAACATCTAAAATAACGACCGTTCTTGATACGGGATTAATCAAAACAATTCCTTTGTCTACGGAGTGCCTCGCCTGACTTTGAAATGGAGAAGTTCGTTACGAAGCAACTCTCTTTATTTAAACGCATCAGCCACATCGTCGAAAACATGAAAAAGATGGTAGCGGCCAAAATTACTAAAGGAGTGGTCACTTCTCGACTGGAATTGCTGGAGAAAAGCTGGTCTTCTTTTACGGAGGCACACGAAGAGCTAATGGATGTGTTCTCAGCCGCTGAAATGAGTCAACATGCGTATTTCACGGAAGACTATGTGAGCTTGTGCGAAGAAGCCTATTTAACGCAAGAGGCCACGCTACTGGACTATCTGGACAACTTGACGAGTATAAAACCGCAAGTAACACAAACCGACTACTCGCTTAGATCGCTACCAAAAATAGAATTGCCGGACTTTTCCGGTAATTACAAAAATTGGACTAATTTCCAAGATCTCTTTCACTCGATTATTATTCAAAACACCTCTCTCTCAGATGTAGAACGACTTCATTATTTAAAAACTAGTTTATCCGGTGAGCCCTGTTTATTATTGCAAAACATTCCTGTTACTAACGACGGTTTTCAACGCGCGTGGACAATCATTACTGAGCGTTACCAAAATCGTCGCGTGCTCATACATTCCTATTTGAAATCGTTGCTCTTCTTGCCAAAAATGGAGAAGGAATCGGCGCGCGAGCTGCTCGGATTGTTAAACGGCACGAAAGACGCAGTACAAGCATTGGAAGTGCTGAATCGGCCCGTTCAACACTAGGACGACTGGTTAGTCTTCGTAACTACGGAGAAGCTGCACCAAAGGACGAGGATGGCATGGGAAACGTCCATTGGAGCTTCCACGGATCCGCCGACCTTTGCAAGCCTCACTACCTTCCTGGCTGCTCACGTGAGGATTCTTGAAGCCGTGGAGGGCTCATCGGAGACGTTGGCAGCTGGATCAAGCAAGCTAAAAATAGAAAAAAAAACAGGATGCGGGTGAAAACCCACGCTGTTCTGGCACCAGACGGTAAAAAGCGAGCTTGCCCCCTTTGTAGACAAGATCACTTTATTCTTTTCTGTTCGCAGTATAAGAGGCAGGATCCTCGAGAGCGATGACGTTCAGTAACTGAGAAAAATCTGTGTTTTAACTGCTTAGCAGATCATTCGGTACGGGAGTGTAAGTCAAAAAAGCATTGTCAACTGTGCTTAGGTAAGCATCACACCTCTGTCCATGTCGGTAACGAACAAACTGCTTTGACTACTTCTTCCCAGCAGGTACCTTTCCCGCCACAGGAAAACAGTACAGTGGAGTATCCATCCCCTGTAGTCGCTTCAAGCAAGACTGTTCATTGTTCTTCAAAGTCGTCTTCCACTAATTCTTCGTTGTCAATCGTGCTGGCGACAGCGAAGCTTTGTGCGGAGTCGGACAAGGGAGAACGAATTGTTCTTAGAGCATTAATCGATCCTTGCTCCGAGGTTTCTTTGGTGGAAGAGAGCGTCGTCCACCTACTGCAACTTCGCAGAAAACCTTCCCACATTTCGGTGACGGGAGTGGGTAATAGTAATACCCGGACAAGAGGTATGGTTTCTTTAACAATATCTTCGCTTCGGGATAATGTAACTTCGTACACGCTTTCGGCGTACGTTCTTCCTCGGTTGTGGACTTATCAACCATCCAGATTAAAAAGGGAGCGCTTCCTTGTCCCATCTGGAAGGAATAGAACTAGCCGACCCTGAATTCTGGTCGTCCGAAAAAATAAACATAATTCTGGGAGCAGAAGTCTATGCTCAAATTCTTCGACCGGGTCTAAGAAACGGGTCTTCTCTTGGCCCAATAGGGCAGGCCACCTCGCTTGGGTGGATCATAACCGGACCTTTTTTTGAAAGCTCGAAAGTAGAGGAAAATCTAAAGTCCGTAAATTCGTTGCAGTGCTCCACGGCTGATAGCGAGCTGGCAGAAGTGGTAAGCAGGTTCTGGAAAATAGAGGAGGTTTTGACGACTCTGCAAGCAATGACTGAGGAGGAAAAGTATTGTGAGGACCATTTTCTCAAAACGCACTGCAGCAATAATTCAAGAAGGTATGTGGTACGGTTACCTTTTGCTAATTCGCCTCAAAAGCTGGGAGAGTCTAAATCAGCCGCTATCGCTCAATTTAAATCGCTCGAACGCCGTTTGAAACGAAACGCGGAAATCGGGACAGCTTACGGAGAATTTCTACGGGAGTACGAGCAACTAGGGCATATGGAATTAGCTATAGGTCAATTCTGCAGTTCAGGACCGAGTTTTTTCCTGCCCCATCACGAAGTTTTACGCGAGTCGAGCAATACGACGCGAGTAAGAGTCGTATTTAATGCTTCTCGAAAAACAAATACTGGCATTTCTTTGAATGACATTTTGCATAAGGGTCCTAATTTGCTTCCTGACATTTTCTCAATACTTCTCCGATGGCGATTCCACGCTATAGTTTTTTCTGCGACATTGAGAAAATGTATCGCCAAATTCGCGTCGCGAAAGAGGATTGCGACTTTCAAAGAATCATTTGGCGCAGAAAACCAGAAGAACCCATTGCTGAATTTAGATTGCTCACTGTAACTTACGGGCTAGCATGCTCTCCGTACCTCGCGATTAGGGTGCTCCGTCGATTATGTCATGACGAAGGAAAAAACTATCCGTTAGCTGTAGAATGCTTAAATCGGGACACTTACATGGACCATTTAGTTTCAGGCGCTAACTCGATCGCGAAGGCCAAGCAATTAATGACCGAAGCAATCGAGTTGTGCAGGGCGGGCGGCTTCAATTTGAGAAAATGGACCTCGAATGACACGTCCTGTAATTTTGAAGAAAGTTCGTCCTTACTGGGCCTCAAATGGCATACCGAATGAGATGCTTTCCTCTTTTCGGTGAAAATCCGGGATGAAACAAGAACGGTCACTAAACGGGCCGTATTCAGGGAGATCGCTAGTCTCTTTGATCCCTTAGGGTTACTGGCCCCAGTTACAACTTCTGCTAAAATCTTCCTCTAGTCACTTTGACTGTTAAAACTGAGGTGGGACGATCCGCTGCCAAGCCCTCAGGTTAACTTTTGGTTGGAATATCACGCTGGATTAAAGGCGCTCTCTACGCCAAAAATCCCTCGATGGCTTCACGTAAGAAACACCGAGGATTCATTTGAGTTTCACGGGTTCGCGGACGCGTCAGAAAAGGCATACGCCGCCGTAATTTACTTGCGAATAATCGGGAACTCATCTCCGCTGGTCACTTTAGTTGCTTCCAAAACGCGAGTAGCCCCATTAAAACAAGTTTCCTTACCAAAACTTGAGCTTTGCTCAGCAACTTTACTCGTCCGTTTAATATTAGTTGTTAAAAATACGCTCAATTTACCTAAGTGCACGCTGCATCTCTGGTCCGACTCCTCCATAGTGCTAAGCTGGCTGGAAGAGCACCCCTCCAAGTTGAAGACGTTCGTTGCAAACAGAGTAGCGGAAATACAAACGTTGTTGCCCGAAGCATACTGGCGTCACGTCCGTTCGGCAGAGAACCCCGCCGACGCGGCGTCACGAGGGCAACCTGGAAATTTAATTTTAACTAATACCTTGTGGTGGAAAGGACCGGCTTTTTTATCAGAACGCTCTTACAATTTAGAGTTCCACGTTCTACACAACTTACTAACAAATCACGAACTCCGTTCGCAGAAGTTAATCTGTTTAGCAGTATCCGGAGGCTCGTTTTGGGAGGAATTAATTAACCGGTTTTCATCAATAAATAAGCTATGTAAAACTGTAGGTTGGTGCTTACGCTTCACGTCAAACGCGAAAAGGTCGACTCCGTGAGAAACAGGCTCAACTTTATCAGCACAGGAACTACTTTCTGCCAGACGTACCGTTCTTCGCGCTGTTCAAAAAATGTAATTTCCCCAGGAACGGCAACTCTTGGATCAAAACGTCTCCGTTTATCGACGCCCTCTCGCGCGATTAGCACCATTCCTTGACCAACAAGGGCTTATTAGGGTTGGCGGTCGAATTAAGCACGCATTGCCAGACGACCACGAAAAACATCCCATTATTTTACCAAAACGCGGTCAAATAATTATTTTGTTAATACAAGAAGCACATTTTAAAACACTGCATGGAGGAACTCAACTTACCTTCAGCACGTTGAGACAAAGGTATTGGATTCTGTGTGGTAGACGCGCTGTTCGAAACTATATCAACAGTAAAAGGATAAAAATAACAGTTATTGCGAAAAAAATAATAGTAATAAGGATGAAAGTAGTAGCTATAACGATAATAATCATAGAAATACAAATAAAAATAACAGTTACTACGATAACAATACTAGTAAAAGGATAAAAATAGCAGTTATTGCGAAAAAAAGTAATTGTAATAAGGATAAAAATAATAGTTATAATGGTAATAACAATAGTGGCAAAGATAAAAATAATAGTTATAACGATAATAATACTAGCAATAAGGATAAATATAATAGTTCTAACGAAAATAATAATAGTAATAAGGATAAAAATAATAGTTATAACGATAATAATAATAGTGATAAGGGTAAATAAAATAGTTAGGACGGTAATAATAATAATACTAAGGATAATAATAATAGCAATATCGATAATATCAAAAGTAATAAAGATAGAAATTAGGGAATGGGGATAATAATAACAGTTTTAGCGATACGAGTAATAGTAACAGGGACAATAATAATAATAATAAGGATAATAATAATAGTAATAATCACGGTACCTAAAGTAATAAAAATAGCAATAAGATAATGACGACAATCATAACAGTTTTAGCTATAATAATAATAGTAATACCTATAATATCAACAGTAATATGGATAGTAATATTAGAATGAGGATAATAATGACAGTTATAGCGACGTGAATAATAGTAATAAGGATAATAATAATAGAAATAACGATAACATGAAAAGTAATAAAAATAGAAATAACAGAATTTGGATAATCATAACAGTTTTAACGATAATAATAATTGTAATAACGATAATATGAACCGTAATAAGGATAGTAATAATAGGCTGAGGATCATAATAACAGTTATAGCGGTATGGATAATATTACTGTCCCCATTACTGAAGTCGAACGCCTAAAAGCGATTTTTTATTTGTTGCTTGGTTAAATCTGATAAACTGACGAACGCAACTCGTGTCGTCGTTGCGTCGCAGAGGCGTCGTTGTTTATTTTTTTTTTTTTTTTTGTGATTTGGGAAGAAACACACCTGTCCGGCGTGAGGGAATGCGGTTCCTATTCCGGAATCCGGCAGCGGAATCGCATACCAATTGGGCCCTGTAAGAGTGTTCGTCGGCGTAACCGAAAATGACCTGGAGACGCCGTCTGGAGATCTGGGAAGAGTTTTCTTTTGTAACGCTTGGCCTCGCCGTCGGCCACGTCGTCAGACGACGTGGCGGCGCGCGCGACTCGTCGCGTGGTGGCCGGTCGCGGGAGGAAGGGGACGGAACCGGGGTGAAGAGTAAACTACGCGTGGCTTTCCCTATAAACTATTCTTTATTAGTCTATGGTTCCGCCGGTCCGGCCGCCGGGGTCTTGGTGGCGGAGGTGGTCCCTTCGCCGGTCGCGGTTTTCTACGGAGAAGTACACAACATAAGTACGGTGACGGTGGTAACGCGGTATTACAATCAGCCTTACATCTAACTTACACACTACGGGTCGGCGCCATATTCGGGGTACGATCGGGGGAACGTCGACGCGGCGTTCGCGGTACGGTCGGAGGAACGTCGGCACGGCGTTCGCGGTACTTAAAACTAAATGCCTTATAGCTATTCGCGCCCGAGAGGAGGAGGAGGAGGAGAGGAGAGTAAAGTACACGGGGTAATGGCCACTTTTGGCCTAGCCTTGCTCTTATTACTTCCACCGAGATATGTTCCTGGAGTTGACTGCCTATACCCGACGATCCGGCGAGCCCCGCGGCGAGGACTATCCGTTGCCGCGACGCCTGCCCGCGGCTTACTTTCCCCGGGGCTATCCACAGAATAGGGAAGCCGGTTGACCATTCGCGCGTGACTTCGCCGGCCGCGGAGCGAGTGCTACCCATCGCACCACGGTCGACTTGGAGCCGCCGAGCGTTGGTGCGGTCAGCCCCGATGCGAGGTCTATACATCGCACAGATGCCGGCATCCAGGTCGCCTAGCCCGGGGCTATCCGCAGACTAGAAGAGCCTTAGTGCCTTGGAGAGGACCTCCGGAGAGTTCCTGTCGGGGCCGAGGCCCCGAGCCAACTCATGGTTTCTGTGATCGATCGCTTTCTATGTAGTATCGGTTTTTGCTGTGTTTGGGGGGGCACCTCGCAGTGCGCGGCTGACGGTGCCCGACTGGCGGTGCTTGGCGCGGATCGTGACGTATTCGTCACACTTTTCAGTATAAGCGTTCTAGTTCCCTGGAAACCTCTAGCAGGGAGATAGGGTTTGGAACGCGAAGAGCATCGTAGTGGCAGCGGTGTCTGGATCTTCCTCTCGGACCTTGAAAATCCAGACGAGGGCCACGTGGAGATATCGCACGTATATTAAATCTAATATATAAAAATAATATCTGTAGATTATTTACTAACATACAATTATATAAAAATTTATATTAGTTATGTTATTTAAGTGCGATTAAATATACATAAATATCTAATCCTTATTGTCATGTTATTATTTTACTTCTAACTAATCCCTGTGATATTAACATGAAATTAATATTAACACATATTTACTTTTAAAATTACTAGCTTAATTGTATCTGCTTGTAATAATTCATCAATAATGAATGTCTCATAATATAATATCTTTATATTTAGAAAACGTCCATTATTTTAATACAGCTTACAGTAAATTAACACTAATACTGAGACAAATATGTATAAAGGAATTATAGATTTTGTAAAATAATTTAGGTCTGAATTAGTAGATGCATTTGATAGTAACTTTAATAATAGAAGTATCACCTATTTATTCAGATGATAAACCGTCTTTGGGTGTTGTACTTCCTCTATGTGTTGAAGCTCCTCTAGATGTAACAGGTGCCAAAACTTTACTAGTTATTTGTGATTGTATAGCTGCTTTTCGTAATTTTTTCATCTTTTCATTTTTCTCGAACATCTCTGTCAGGACTTTATATGATAACTCTGATGGCACTCCACCAGTAGTATACTTCTGTACAACTTTCATTCTAACTTTGTTAGCATCATTGCCTTTAGCCAAATATTGTTCAATAATTTTGACCAAAATCCTATTTACCAAAGTCCTTTTGAGATTTATGTCCTTTATATTTCTTGTTGCCGCAATAGTAGCACATATGACCATATCTATATCAGATTTTCCTAAATAATGTCCTCCGCCTTGTGTACTTCGGTTTATTGTGATAATTAGATCTCCAACAGTCATTTTTAGCTCTTCAGCCATATTATCCAAGTCGTCCTTACTAAAGCAAGCTCCTGCTAGAGGTGTTAATATTCTTTTGTTTTCATTCATTCCCAAAACAACCAAACGAGACAAGGTTTCTTGAGCCATTAATGAAGCTTGTTTTAAAGTTAAAATTAATGTGTTTTCAGGGTAAAGCTAGTGTTCTCCTGTTTATAAGTAGCTACAGAAACTGTATGTTTCTTAGTTTCATCACAATTTGGAAATATAAATTTCCAAAGTTTGTCGCCTGTACTTTTCTTGACTTTCCTACTTTGAGGTCCTACTTCATAAATTATCTTGCTTGAGAATTCAACAGCAAGAGATTTTGTATCCATTGTAAGATTAGTCATGTAGTCATAACAATATTTCTTGAAGTCTCTTTGAAGTTCATTATAATTGAATTCCATACCAGCGTAAGCCTCAATAAAATATTTTGCGCTATATCCTACCACAGTATACTCGTTACATATCCCATGAGATAGCAGAGCTGTAGGTTTTGCTCCATCAAATTCAAAATTAGTCATAATTTCAAACAAAGATATAAACTTCATCTAATCCAATTAACAGAATGAACTTATATAAGCTATACACAAATATATGGGTTAATTCGGTGATATTCCCAGATAACTCTTCTAATTGAACTAATGTAATGCTAGAACTATCAGATAATGGTAGCTTAATGTTCACTACTAAGTTTTCCTTTAGATATAGTGCTGAACTAACAAATTTTTCACCATTAAAGTTAAAGGGGGTGTCCCACTTGGACGCCGACCGATTGGACGCGTCCGGATTGGACGCGTTCCAATTTGAAGCGGTGCCGATTCAACATTAATTTAGCTTATGTTAGGCTATGTTAGATTGAGTTAGACTATTTTATTGTTCTGTTAGGCCTGGTTAAGTCCTATCTGCACCGCTTCGAATTGGAACGCGTCCAATCGGGACGCGTCCAAATGGGATCCGTCCAAACGGCACGCGTCCAATCGGGACGCGTCCAAACGGTCGACGTCCAAGTGGGCATCACTACTGTCTTTCCCGTGTCCCAATTGTGAATGTGCGTTTGCATCGAAGATAGACTCGGGTGTCCATAGACGATCGGCACATCCGGCAATCGTCAACGAGGAGATTGATGTGCACAGGGTGAAGCGACAATGGGGCGACGAAGAACTGCGCCTCATGGCTAGGGAGGAAGCCATGGCTATCCGGAAAGGTATCCGATTCATCAATTAACACCTGATGACTGTAGTCCCCGATCGTACTCTCGATGCCCTCAAGGGTGTGCGACGGGGACAGAAATATCGGGACTTTGTCGCGGACGCCTTGGAAGATTTGAAAGCGTCGAACGTCAGCTTTGATAGCTGCCCAGAGCAGGCGTTGTCGCCTCCTCCCTCGCCGCCAGTTGCGGTTTCCACACCGCGCAACCATGTGCAAGCTGGGCCAACCCCTCCTGGTCCCTCGCCTTCCACCATTTCATTTCTTGGGCACCTCGGACAGGATATTAAGGGCGCCATTTTGGGACTTATCCCTGTGGTCCTTAATATCCGAGTGTGGGACACTGACAACTTGTCCCACATTACCCAAGACTGTCTAGAGGGTATTGACGTCAGTGAGCGCGTGACATCTTGGCTCAGATCCGTCTTTCCTCCACAAGCCGGAGTCCGTTTGCGACCGTAAAGACGACCCAATGTCCCCCGTCCAGGTTGGAAAGCCCAGCGTCGACGCGAACATGCTCGCACTCAGCGGCTATTCTGTTCGAACATGAGCTGGGCTGCACGTGAGATCCTGGATGCCACGAGTAATGACAATACGGTTACCCCAGAAGTCAAACGCCTGGCCCAGCATTGGGTACCGTTTGTGGGACTACCCTGAAAAATCGTCCCGCCAACACTACCAACGAGGCCTAAGCCCGAGTTGGCGCACTTGCGGTATCCAGTGTCGTGCGAAGAGGTGGCTGCAACCACCTTGCAACCTCAATCCGCCCCTGGATCCGATGGCATTGGTGTGCGTCAATGGAAGGCCGTCCCGCCATCTATTCGGGCCCTCCTGTACAACATCGACCTCGCTACCGGTGATTTTTCGCCGGCGTTACTTACGAGTAGGACCGTTTTCGTTCCGAAGAAGTCGGGCAATCCTGACTCACTGGGCGATTATCGGCCTATCTCAGTAACGTCAGTAGTAGTAAGGCACCTCCACAAGATTCTCGCAAATAGGCTTCGCACATCCGGTCTAGTAGACCTGAGGCAACGTTGCTTTGATGACGGTTGCGGCGAACACATCGTTGCCTTAGCCGCCGTCATCCACGTCTCCCGTAACATCTTAGGGAGCTGCACGTTGCCTCCTTGGACGTTAGGAAGGTCTTTCACTCGGTCTCTCATCAGGCCATTTCGAGGGTCTTGACTACATTGGGGGTGCCGTGCGAACTCGTATAGGAGGAGTAGTACGACGTTCGAAGTACGTGGGCAGAAGTCAGAGCTCTTCCCTATTGGCAGAGGCATTAGGCAGGGTGATCCGCTCTCACCTACATTGTTCTGCTAAGTCGTAGACAGTATATTAGAGGCAGTCCCTCCTGACGTCGAGTACGACCTTGGAGGATGTCGTCTAAATGCGTTAGCATACGTTGATGACTTCCTCCTATTTGCCGCCTCAGTGTGGGGCGTGCAGAAGACGCTAGACGTGGTAGAGCAGCGAGCTGGGGAGTGTGAGCTTACATTCAACGCCCAAAACTGCTCCATCCTGCCCCTGGTCCCGTCGGACGAAGAAAAGAAAATCAAGGACATTACGACCCCCCTATTCCATCTGGGGAGCCAAGCCTCCATTCCGCAAATTACATCTACGACGGAATGGAGATACCTTGGCGTGGACTTTCGCCCGACGGGTCCCAAGAAGGTAAAGGTCGACCTATCGACTTACCTGTACAGGATCACAAAAGCACCATTGAAGCCGCAACGTCTTAAGCTAGTGCCTTGCTTCCTACTCCCCCGTCTCTATCACGTCCTGGTGCTCGGACGCGATACACTGGGAAAATTGAGAGCTCTGGATATCCTGACATGTGGCGCGGTTCGCAAATGGCTAAGATTGACGAAGTACACACCTACCACCTTCTTCCACGCGCCCGTCGCGTCCGACCGCTTGGGCATCCCTCCATTGTCCACCACCGTTCCTGGTTTGATGCGTGACCGCTTGCTCAACCTGGAGCGGTCGCAATCGCCTCAGATTAGGGCGACTCCCATGGGTGACGCGCAGGCTCCAATGGGCTACGTGCGTCCTCGCACGTGAAGAGGGAGTTCACACCTCTAAACATCTGAGGGATAAATGGTGGACCCATCGGCTGTACACCAGCGCCGATGGTCGTGAACTACGGGATTGTCTCAAGTCGCCGCTATCAACGCAATGGGATGATGCTGACTCCCTCGGCATCCCCAGCCGGGACTTCGTCCACTATGTCCATGTACGTATTAACGCACTTCCGACGCACATTAGAACACGCCGGGGGTTACGGCGGCATGTACAAGCCACCCAATGAGGTGCCGGCTGTCAGTCCACCGAGACAAGGGCACACGTCATTCAAGGGTGCTATAGCACCTACGGTGGCCGTATCCTGCGACATGCCAGTGTCGGACACTGGCCTCAGGATACCGTAAGATTGGCTAGACGGACCATGAAGAGACGGCCGTGGGCAGACGCAAACCTGACCTTGTTTGCGTCAAAGCTGAGAGGGTCAGTGTCATCGACGCACCAGTCGTCAGCGGGTCAACACCTTTGGATGACTCCAACGAGCGAAAGCTTCGGTACTACGCCGATAATCCTTCCCTCGTGGAGGGTATTTCCGCCCGATTTTATATCACGAAGGAGGATCTATCATTCTCAACCTGCACCATATCATGGAGGGGCGTCTGGTCATCCGGATGCGCTGACTGGCATTCGGGCTAGGGATTGACATCGTCACGAACCGTTATCGAAGCACCGTCAGCGGCGCGCCGTCAGCCGCGCACCGCGAGGTACCCCCCACCCACACCAAAACCCGATACTACCTAGAAAGCGATCGATCACAGGAACGATGAGTTGGCTCAGGGCTTCGGACCCGACAAGACCTCTGCGGAGGTCCTCTCCAAAGCACTAAGGCTTTTCTAGTCTGCGGATAGCCCCGGGCTGGGCGACCTGGATGCCGGCATCTGTCCGATTGATAGATCCCGCATCGGGGCTGGACGCACCAACCCTCGGCGGCTCCAAGTCAACCGTGGTGCGATGGGTAGACCTCGCTCCGCGGCCGGCGGCGTCACTTGCGAATGGTCAACCGGCTTCCCTATTCTGTGGATAGCCCCGGGGAAAGTAAGCCGCGGGCAGGCGTCGCGGCGGCGGATAGTCCTCGCCGCGGGGCTCGCCAGATCGTCGGGAATAGGCAGTCAACTCCAGGAATATATCTCGGTGTCAGTAATAAGAGAAGTACCGCGAACGCCGCGCTGACGTTCCCCCAACCGTAGTAACATAAGTACCACGAATATCGAACCGAAGCGTTAGCATATAAGTTAGATATAAGACCTATTGTAATACCGCGTCACCACCGTCGCCGTACTCATTTTATGTAATCCTCTGTAGAAAACCACGACCGATAAGGGAACCGCCACCGCTACCAAGACCTCGGCGGCTGTGCCGGTCGAACCATAGCGGAATAAAGGCGTAGTTTATAGGGGAAGACGTGCGTTATTTGTTCTTCATTCCGGTCCAGTCCCCTTCCTCCCGCGACCGTCCTCCTCGCAAAGACCCTGGCGGAATGAAGCGACAACCATCTGTGGAGCCGCGTGTCGCGTGCGCCGCCACGTCGCCTCACGATGTGACTGACGACGAGGCGAAACGTTACACAACATTATATAGCTTTGTGACGCTCGGATTCATAAACAACGAAATTATCGAGTATTCATCGTTCCGCATAGTCGATTCGGTGCGGATTCCGTGTGACGTCGGCCCACCGTCGTTTACTTTAGGTTTAAGAGGCATATGTAACCGTAGAACGTAAAGGCATATAATCGTAGTACGTAAGAAATACTATATTCACCATATAATCTCAACATGTATCGTTTAGAATTAAGACATATTATATCCATCGTAACCGTAGATTGTAAGACCATAGCAGATAAGATTGTATAGAGAAACGCTCGGCATTCCTTTCCCAAACGATAACTCTTTCTCCGAATCAAATCCTTATAAACATCCCTTCAAATATCACCACAAATATCCTCCCACATGTACCACTCCAAACATCCTGTATTAATCAACATTCCATAGATATTCAGTCATAAAAATCCTCCGGTCATTTTTCCATAAACACCATACAGATCAGTTTCTTATAAACACATTCCATCCTTATCGCTACCTAACCAGAACATCCTCTTGCATCAGACCCGAATATTCCAGAACAATTCTCCTTTGTTCCCAATCACTATAAAAATCCCCTTTTCATATCGCAAACACGAAGTCTGCTTACCGGTTACCTCGGAGACAGGTATTTCTGCTCCAGGACCGTCCATCCGCAATCCAGAATACATCTCACAAGGGAAGGCACGGAAGTGTCCCCCTCCGATTTTGATGATACTTCGTACGTTTGTTAAGCAGGCAAAAATAAGGGACACGTATTTTTTTTTATCGGCTGAGACGCAGGTTTAAGGGGTGAAACGACCCCTTAAAGTTTCGACCCGCTTAGGCTATCTCGAAAACCATACGAGATACATTAAAACTTCTAATAGGAAAGTTGTATGGTTTTTTACGTATAATAACAGGATGTGAACAAATTCGGCAAAATATAATTTATTTATAACAAGAAAATTTTTCATAACCTTATTTTACAATTTATTCAAATTTGCATAATAACAAAAACTAAAGACAATTTTATATCAAATCCATTGGTATATATATATACGATATTGCCTCCTACAATTCCTCAGATTTTTATTATAAACATTACGCGTCCGCGCCCGCTGACGCGCCGCATGATACTGAACCGGATCATGTCGGACGATATTACCCCATCAGTCAACGTTATTTATAAGCATAAATGATAAACAATTATATTTGTGTTATCCATAGTTATTAATTTTATTAAATTTGTATTGGGTATTACAAAACACTTATTGTTAGAGTTGTATGTATTCCACATGTCAATTTTATAAGGTTACGAACAGTTTAAATAAGTTAGACAACATGATCGAGGCAATAATGGTATTCCTCAAAGAAATGTTTCAGATATAACGGTTTTTGATACCAAGCACATCTAATAATTGCCACATCACAACATACATATATGCCATAGTGGTTCATTATCTGATGTATAGCAAAATTCTAAGGGATTTTCAAAATGAGGTGGTTTTGAAGATATTTATCCGCTTTTATACCATGAATACTTAATGAAATTTTTAAATCGTGGTTAAGAAAACTGATTATGAACAAGTGATTATAGTTTTAAAATGCTGTCTTATGTGGAGATTAATGTCATAGTGCAATAGAACAACTATATCCGAAAAGCGAGGAACAAAATTTTTCCATACGCGAAATTCGTACAGCGTAGTTGTCATTATATTTTTTTCTCACAATTCCTAAGGCCACCCCACACAATGATGCTCACCATACTTTTGATCATAACCCCCTTTATCCCATCCAGATAGAAGTAAACTACCACTTTTTCGCGGTTTCCATCGAGCAATGACGCTTTTTTTGTAGAACATAAACAATGAATGCAGGAACTAATATCTATAAATGAAGATATGATTAAAAAATGTGTCATTGACCAACAGTAGATAATAATACAATTTCGAGGCATAAATAGGGTCATTTAGTCGTATACGAAGTCTTACCGATTTGCTTTGAAACCAGTGGTATAAAACAATCGGCTATAACAGCGGAGCGCATTACTCGCCTCCTAAAACGGAGATATACCGCGACCTTTTCTAGTTTATTTTGACGTCAATTTTCGAGGCGCCATTCTTCTGAAGAGTTCATTTTAAAGGGGAAGCTTTGGGGAATAAGAACATAATGTTTTTTAATTTAAATCATTTACGCTCTTTATTGAAAAAAATGCAGAAGAACAATTTGTTTAAAGTTTTCGATATCATAAAACAAATTGACGAACTAGACAAAAATATTTTATTATAGCCCAATCCTTTATAAATAAAACAAAAATAATTGTAGCTAAATTGGTTGAGTAGTTTTTGAGGAAAAAATTCGTCGTGCAGCCTGTTTTCGCCAAAATGGGCAAAAATTGCAAACTTTGGAGGCTTGTTATTTTTAACAAACTCGAAACCGGCAAAATGATAATTTAAACCCCCATTAATTTCACATGGACTATAACATACTTCGACTAAAACAAAATCACAGATGGCGAGATCAAAAAGTGATCGATTTGGCGTCGAATGACTCGTACTGAATAAAAATCTGAGGAATTGTAGGAGGCAATATCGTATATATATATATATA